>JANAVB010039218.1:283640-401140 GCA_029216955.1 Iris pallida | reverse complement strand
CCGCTTTTCGGACGCGAGCTCGTGTAACCCCACTTCTTCCAGTTTCGTAAATTTTGGTTTATTTCAAATATTTTGAAAGAATGATATTCAAGTTATTAATATTTTTATTTTCATAAATTTTATCCTTGAATTGTTTCATCTTGGTTAGTTGGTGGAGAATAATTTCTCAAGATTATTTTTCAAATCACTAACTAACTAGGTGGTCCCCAAACTATTATAACATCCTATAACAAACTTCTAAAACTTTATGGTATGATTTGTAAATAACAAATTTTGAAGTACCATTTTGCAAATGAATCCATTTTCCTTTTTCTTATTAAAACCCAGAGGAGAGAGAATGGAGCTCAACAGCTCATTTTCTCCAGACAGAAATCGAGCTTCTCCCTCGTCGTTTCCCTAAATTGTTCTTTGGGTGAACCCTAACCCTAATTCTTGGGCGACCAGGCGGCTCTCCTCCTCACCGGCGCGGTCCTCTCCGGCGACGGTGACTAGCCGTGACCTCCACGACGACAGTACTAATTCCTGAGCGACGGATCGACGACTCCGGCGACCAGATCTTCTCCCCGGGCGGCTGGAAGAACCACGCCTTGTTGAGGCGGCGATGACGATGATGCTTCCTTCTCCAGTGCTGCGTCACTTCGACGACGAGATCTGCGGTGATTCTTCGATTGACGCCCCACTCTTCTCCAGGTCGCGTTCCCTTTCCTCGGCAACAGCCAAAGCTTTGATGACGACGGAGATCTCCTTCTCCTCCGGCGGTGGCTACTTTCCAGACCGACTGAACCGATCACCACCACCTCAGCGATGTAATCTATGGCTGGCGGTATCCTCCGATGATGGCGCTACGAGATCTCTTCCGGCAGCTGATCAGAGTCGTTTTCCTTGCGACGGTGTCGAGTTTGGCGACAGCAACGGTGGCAGACGATTTTCTTCGGCGATGGCGATGAATGCATGGGTTCTCTAGGCGCTCCTTCTTTCCAGACGACGGGGAAAGCTTCTTCTGAAGATCTTCATCATTCCGGTGGTCATTCGCTCCTTCGTGACGAGTTCCTTACGGCTCAGCATCTCATTATCGAGATTAGAGGTAAGGGATTCGTTTTCTTCTGAAATTAGTTTGTTGAATGCATCTAGAGCTTAGATCGGATGTAGATCTAATCGAATTGGTCCCCTCACTCAGCAACTTGATCTTCTTGGTGATTCGGGAATGGCATTCGGAGTAATTAGATCAGTGATCGTTTGTCAATATGATCCCCTTCATGAATTCATTCCTTGTTTTAAGAATTCTATTTATGTAACTGCAGTAATTTCTGGACATAATAAAGTTGTGTCACCGAGTTTGTGTCCAGTTCCAGAACGAATCCTTCACTCTCAGGTATTTGATTCTATCCTTCTGTTAGTTCTTGAATCCCTATTTCTACTCTTTGAATGAAAGCGTGTTGGTCAGGTCGATTTAGTTGTGGCGTGAACTGTATCGGCGGGTATCAGGGGTGCTAGTTAGTGTGTGATGTGTTGCCGTAGCAGTAGTCGGGAATGTGTGAACAGTTTGCCGTGTCCAAGCAGTGACGTGCCGTGTGTACCATTGAACTATGCAGGCTCGATATTGTGTCTGATCTGTTCATTTCCAGGTTTGTGGGTTTACTTCTAAAGCGTGTGCGTATTTCCAAGGCCAGGGATCGAACATAAGGATTTTCTAAGTTTAGATGCATTGGAATTTTCTCTTTATTAATTTGAAATTTCGATTTGGTTGTATTATTATCTCATCCGATTGTATTTTTGTTTTGTTTGGGTGTGTGTTCCTTCTTTTAATTTCAAATTCATTTTAAAGCGACTGTTGGTTTGAACTGGTTAGAACATATCGATTGTGTCCAGATTGGTGTCGGATGCAAGACGGATGGTTGCAGACCTGTCTAAAAGTTGATAGATTTATTTGGACTTATTATACTTATTCTGTGTTCCTTATTTTATCATTTTAATTTTGAAAGCGAACTTAGCCGTTAGTCCTGAGTGCATCATATTTAGATTGTGAACTTACCAAGTATGGTGTAGTTGGACTTTGGGTATGTCTGTTGGTGGGAAGTTGAGTGCAAACTTTGCAAATTAAGTTGGGTTGTGGCTTGTTGTTGTGTTCAAATGAGAGAAGGTCGATAGGTTCAAACTCATGTGTGTTGCCAGGTGATGTTTCATATATGATTGGTTGTTGAGTTGGTTTTATGACAAATTGGGATATGAGGAATTCGAACCCAGTTCTGTGGGAGTTTCTTGGGTTATGACTGGTTTATAGAGTTGAACTAGATTTTTCAGGAATTTGAAGTTTAGCTAAAAACTTAGATAGCTATCATGTGGAAATTGGTCATACTATTTGTCTTTAGTTACCTGCTGAAGAGGTGGTCACCTGTTCATTGATGGATTGAGTCCTGGACTCTAATTTAGCTTTTCTAAGAATCCAGTTAGGATTGAAGCAATAGTATTTAGTTAAGAACAATCAACTTTGAGATAGGCCATGTATGAACCATTCTGGATTGTAGTGGGGAATTAGTCTATTTTGAAGTTTGGGCTGCATATTTCTAAGCTAACTAATTGCAAATAGTTAGTCCTTTATGTAAATTTATAAATACATTTATAACAACTAATTAACTATCTTAAAATATTTTCTATGTAAAAGCTATATTGCTTATATAATGCTAGTACTAGAGTGTTGGTAACTAAGCTAGTTGGCTAAGTGTATAGGAATTTAGCATTGTTATACCTAGTGACTTTTACATTGTAATTAACCAACTTGTACCAATTAAACAGGAGGATATCCAGATCTACTACCCTTACTTGATCACCGGAGCAAGGCAAGTATACTCCTCTGATTTGTTCATTTCTCATGTTTTCATATCCTTTCTTTTATCGCCTTGATGACACGATAGTTCACGATATTGTCTGGTTTCATGTTCCATGTATCATTTGCGTCTGGGAGGGGAAATACTACAGAGATGTGATCAAACCCTGTTACTACTCATGTGAATAGCTTGGGTCCCGCACCGTGTACGCGGGGCCAAAGCCGTACCATTTCATTATCATTGCATCTACCCAAGCCGATCACACTCTAGATGTATTTCAAATATTGCACACATTAGGATTCAGTTGGTATTTCAGGATTTTATGGTTGTATTTCATGTTCAGGCTGTATTTCATGTTCAGTTTGTATTTCATGATTCAGGTTGTATTTCATGTTCAGGACTCTTACCATGTTTCCCTGTTTTACTTTCAGTATTCCTATTCAGTTCATGTCTTGTTCTCATTTTCATGTACTTTACATTTATTCCTGTTTTCTTGATTCATACCATGATGTACATGTTCATTTCTCTGGATATACTAGCTCCGCTCCTGACTGGATAAGTTGCAGGTATACTTGCAGGATACCATTCTACCATATGGGCCAGAGCCCGGGATCCTAGCTGAGCAGGATGGTTCATGACTTAGCTTGAGGTTTCAGGTTTAGACTATTAGCTTCACTCTTAAATATTGTCTTTAGAATTCATGTACATTTCATTCTTGATGACTCGTACATTTACATACATAGAATTGTGGATTATGGTGATCATTCTGGGATACGTTTTAGATGCTGTGATTGTACACTTTCATGATTATCTGTTAGATTTCCCTAGTTTGGTACAGCTTACTTCGTCGTGTCTAACGACGAAGGATGGGCGTATCCGACTCGTATCCGATTATTCGAGAGCGGGTCGTGACATATTTTTAGTGGTGGCCCATGCAGGTCTATCCTAATGGTACCTAGGTATTAGCGTACTATTGGGGGACTTGATTAACTAGGGAAACTTGATCACAGCATAGGAAAAATCGAAAAATAAAGGTATATCAGGTATATCAGGAATATTGATATTCTATAAACACTTGTTGTATTTAGGTCTAGGTTATTTTAACAGTTTTCTGTTTTTCAGATAGTTCAAAAGCACGCGACACCGGGACAGTCGATCCACCTACACTTGAAGGTTTCGAGCTTCCACTACCTTCTATCACTCTACTATCCCCATGGGTAGTACGTAGTTGACGGAGACGTTTGAAGAGTCCCTTGACAACCAGAGGGAGCATGTCATCCTTTCCAAGTCAGACTTGTGAATACACTCTCCGAGCCAGGAAGGACTTCTGATTTCCAGACTCTCAGACACTTGAATTTTTTCGACACCGAGCGCATATCTTACACCAAGGAGCAAATCGAGAACCTGGAGTTACCACTGAAGATCACCCAAGTTTCTGAGGACCCGACTTCTCTGAAGATTAGAGCCACCTGCCAGGTGATCCAGAATGTAGCACAGACAATAGGACACAACGGAAAACTGAAGCTCAGAAGGAACATGAAGATTTATGACAAAGACAACTATCCTGGACCCACAAAGCGTCATAACACTCAGTCAGCGTTTCTTCGGTCACATCACCAGTCGCATCATCAGGAGCAGATCTCAGTAGCCAGCACGCTAGCAGCCATATATTCCTGCCAGAGCCTTGCACTTCAGCTCCAGCTGGAGATCCAGATTCAGATCCAGCCGATGATCATTTACAATTTCTGCCACCTATCAGGATGCCACTATGAAGAGTGCCGCAAAAGACGGAGGCTATACTGTACTACGGATCGCCTGCCCACCAAGTCAAGGACTGCTAGAGAACGTTGATCACACTGTCCGAGAACAAGCGCGAGGAGCATCAGACTACAGCAAAAGGGAACCACCTTTTCAGAATCAGCAACCACATGGAGCACTACCGCAAGGACCGGCCTACGACAGGACAGTTGAAGAAGGTTGAAGAGATTCCAGTCCCGGAAGAATACTGAAGATAGACTGAAGACAGAAGACTCTTTTGCATGGTTGGAGAAAACCATGGATCATGATTCATAATCCAGTTTTTCCTTAGATTTCTCTTGCACCTAGATTGTTTCTTAAAAACCTCTTTGTTTCCTATTTAAGGATTATTAGATTTTATTTCCTCTTCTGAAACCTTGGTCGCTATTCGAGATGTATTTGGAAAGTTGTTTCCATTCTTGTTCGTAACTCTGCTCTTATTCAAGGTTTTCTTGCTATCCGATAATTTGTTTCCTATGGCGTCGTTTCCTAATTCAAGATTTGGTTCTACTCGAATTTTGTTCCCTATTCAGACTCTGTGGATATTTAAGACTTTACTTCGGAATTACATTCCTATTCAAACTTATGCCATTCAAAACCTTGTTTGAATCTTGCTTCTATTCAAGATTTCATTTGCAGATTTTGTTTCTATCTTGAAAATTTGCCTCGTTCCCTATGAGATTTTATTTCTCATTCGTGAATTGTTTTTCGTTCTATTCACGATCTTGTTGATCTTGCCCCGTATTTTGAGATTTCACTTGTTTCGTATCCGCTATTTAATACCATGTTTTCATATTCATTTTTCATGACTTTGTTTTCTATTATTGGGTTCTATTAGAAATTTTGTTCCTATTTGAACTGTGTACTATTCAAGAATTATTCCTACTCAAAATATCATCTTGAAACCTTTCTTGAACCTTTGCTTCTATTGATGCTTGTTTGGGATTTCACTTCCTATTCTTGATTTTATATTTATTTGAGATTGTCTTTATCTGCGATTTTGTTTCAAAGTTAATTGAGATTTGCTTGTCTCATATTTACAATCCAATACCTTGTATTCCATTCACTAAATGATACGTGCTTTCCATTCACTCTTCGTAACCTAGCTTTCTATTTGGGATTTCTATTCGAGATTTTGTGTTCTACTCATGACTTTGTTGATAATTGATTTCTTATCTAAGATTGTTTTGAAATTCCTTCCCATTCGAGGTAGTGTTTGAGATTTCGTTATTCGTGAGTTTGTTATGCATTGATTCATGAACAAGGATTTTGGTTATTATTTCAAGACTTTGTTTCCTATCCGGTATCATGCTTTTATGTCACCTTGAGATTTTGCTACCTATCTGGGATTAAGTCCATATACTAAATCTTGTTACCATTCCAGATATCAGTTGAAATTTCGTCATAAATTGAAACTTCGCTCCCTGTCTGAAATTTTAAATTTCCCTGGTTGCCCTTTTGTATTTACTGATTGGATCCCTTGTCGTCTCTTAGTACCTAATAAATCCTTGTATTCAAACAGTCAGGTAATTTCACTATTTCCGTAACTTGGACTATTGAAACTTATTTTGAATTCCTTAAAACTCTTTTGAAATTCCTAGAGATAAAGTCGATAGGCTATTCGATGACCTACTATGGCATGGCAGTTGCGTGCTGCAGCCATTAGCTGGATTATGGAGGCTGAGGGTTCACTGCAGCTAGTAGCGCACTAGCGAGACAGGAACTCTAAGTTGAAGTGATTTCAGACACCCATAGGTTTTCGACTGTTGTCAAGACTTGTCATATTCTTCATATCTTGACCTCTTGGGTTGTTTCGTCAATGATTGTTGGAAAATGGATAAGGTTGATAGAGTGTTCGGAGACATATTGTTATTTGAGTCACGGAGCCGAAAGTCCACTGCAGTCAGATACATACTGGCGAGGTAGGGATTCTAAGCAAAGTGATTTCAGATACCAACATGTTCTTGGATATTCTGGAGATTATATTTCCTTTTCATATGATTATTGGTTTTCGAGAATCACAAATCCTTGCATGTTCACCTTGATTTGATACTAATATCTCCTGAGTATTTCGTACGTTCCTCAAATCAACCCTTGCTAATTACCTTCTAGTATTGTATCGTTAGTTCATTAAATTTTCTCAAATTATACATTGCCAGATTTTAATTCCATACTTCATTCATGCCTCGTCTAAACTCAATCTTAAAACATGTCTATCTGACCATGATTTTCCTATCTTGTCCTAGTCCACTGGTGTTAAACTATCGATTTCGATCGTACCAAATAATTGTGTATTCATGATTTTGCTCCTCTAAGATGTAATTGAACTTCATCTCATCTCGTGCCTATTTAATTTTTAATCATTGTTAGATCACGTTATTTTCGTACTTGGCCTTGACTAAAGTTCGTCTCACTTTGTATCCGACAAATTGTTGATCATTATCAATCGTGCCTTTGATCTATTTGTTTTGTCATGCTATATTACCCAAATCCTATCTCTGACCCTATCTAGGTACATGTAGGCTATAAGGACTAAGCTCTTGTACCTATCAGTAATGCAGATAATTTGAATTCCGTTTTGACCATGAACAAATTCGGTTTTATTTTATGTCTAAACTTAAATTACTCATTTTCAACTTTTGGCTTATTTGAAATTATTTTCTTAAATCACGTTTCTTGTACCTTTGAATTTCGAGGACGAAATTATTTTAAGGGGGGAGATTTGTAACCCCACTTCTTCCAGTTTCGTAAATTTTGGTTTATTTCAAATATTTTGAAAGAATGATATTCAAGTTATTAATATTTTTATTTTCATAAATTTTATCCTCGAATTGTTTCATCATGGTTAGTTGGTGGAGAATAATTTCTCAAGATTATTTTTCAAATCACTAACTAACTAGGTGGTCCCCAAACTATTATAACAACCTATAACAAACTTCTAACAACTTTATGGTATGATTTGTAAATAACAAATTTTGAAGTACCATTTTGCAAATGAATCCATTTTCCTTTTTCTTATTAAAACCCAGAGGAGAGAGAATGGAGCTCAACAGCTCATTTTCTCAAGACTGAAATCAAGCTTCTCCCTCATCATTTCCCCAAATTGTTCTTTGGGTGAACCCTAACCCTAATTCTTGGGCGACCAGGCGTCTCTCCTCCTCACCGGCGCGGTCCTCTCCGGCGACGGTGACTAGCCGTGACCTCCACGACGACAGTACTAATTCCTGAGCGACGGATCGACGACTCCGACGACCAGATCTTCTCCCTGGGCGGCTGGAAGAACCACGCCTCGTTGAGGCGGCGATGACGACGATGCGTCCTTCTCCAGTGCTGCGTCACTTCGACGACGAGATCCGCGGCGATTCCTCGATTGACGCCCCACTCTTCTCCAGGCCGCGTTCCCTTTCCTCGGCAACAGCCAAAGCTTTGATGACGACGGAGATCTCCTCCTCCTTCGGTGGTGGCTACTTTCCAGACCGACTGAACCGATCACCACCACCTCAGCGGCGTAATCTATGGCTGGCGGTATCCTCCGATGATGGCGCTACGAGATCTCTTCCGGCGGCTGATCAGAGTCGTTTTCCTTGCGGCGGTGTCGAGTTTGGTGACAGCAACGGTGGCAGACGATTTTCTCCGGCGATGGGGATGAATGCATGGGTTCTCTAGGCTCTCCTTCTTCCCAGACGGCGGGGAAAGCTTCTTCTGAAGATCTTCATCATTCCGGTGGTCATTCGCTCCTTCGTGACGAGTTCCTTACGGCTCAGCATCTCATCGTCGAGATTAGAGGTGAGGGATTTGTTTTCTTCTGAAATTAGTTTGTTGAATGCATCTAGAGCTTAGATCGGATGTAGATCTGATCGAATTGGTCCCCTCACTCAGCAACTTGATCTTCTTGGTGATTCGGGAATGGCATTCGGAGTGATTAGATCAGTGATCGTTCGTCAATATGATCCAGGTATGTTGATCTCTGAGTAATTCGTAAAATATTCGAATAAGATCCCCCTCATGAATTCATTCCTTGTTTTATGAATTCTATTTATGTAACTGTAGTAATTTCTACACATAACGAAGTTGTGTCACCGAGTTTGTGTCCAGTTCCAGAACGAATCCTTCACTCTCAGGTATTTGATTCTATCCTTCTGTTAGTTCTTGAATCCCTATTTCTACTCTTTGAATGAAAGCGTGTTGGTCAGGTCGATTTAGTTGTGGCGTAAACTGTGTCGGCGGGTATCAGGGGTGCTAGTTAGTGTGTGATGTGTTGCCGTAGCAGTAGTCGGGAATGTGTGAACAGTTTGTCGTGTCCAAGCAGTGACGTGCCGTGTATACCATCGAACTATGCAGGCTCGATATTGTGTCTGATCTGTTCATTTCCAGGCTTGTGGGTTCACTTCCAAAGCGTGTGCGTGTTTCCAAGGCCAGGGATCGAACATAAGGATTTTCTAAGTTTAGATGCATTGGAATTTTCTCTTTATCAATTTGAAATTTCGATTTGGTTGTATTATTATCTCATCCGATTGTATTTTTGTTTTATTTGGGTGTGTGTTCCTTCTTTTAATTTCAAATTCATTTTAAAGCGACTGTTGGTTTGAACTGGTTAGAACATATCGATTGTGTCCAGATTGGTGTCGGATGCAAGACGGATGGTTGCAGACCTGTCTAAAAGTTGATAGATTTATTTGGACTTATTATACTTATTCTGTGTTCCTTATTTTATCATTTTAATTTTGAAAGCAAAAATAGCCGTTAGTCCTGAGTGCATCATATTTAGATTGTGAACTTACCAAGTATGGTGTAGTTGGACTTTGGGTATGTCTGTTGGTGGGAAGTTGAGTGCAAACTTTGCAAATTAAGTTGGGTTGTGGCTTGTTGTTGTGTTCAAATGAGAGAAGGTCGATAGGTTCAAACTCATGTGTGTTGCCAGGTGATGTTTCATATATGATTGGTTGTTGAGTTAGTTTTATGACAAATTGGGATATGAGAAATTCGAACCCAGTTCTGTGGGAGTTTCTTGGGTTATGACTGGTTTATAGAGTTGAACTAGATTTTTCAGGAATTGGAAGTTTAGCTAAAAACTTTGATAGCTATCAAGTGGAAATTGGTCATACTATTTGTCTTTAGTTACCTGCTGAAGAGGTGGTCACCTGTTCATTGATGGATTGAGTCCTGGACTCTAATTTAGCTTTTCTAAGAATCCAGTTAGGATTGAAGCAATAGTATTTAGTTAAGAACAATCAACTTTGAGATAGGCCATGTATGAACCATTCTGGATTGTAGTGGGGAATTAGTCCATTTTGAAGGTTGGGCTGCATATTTCTAAGCTAACTAATTGTAAATAGTTAGTCCTTTATGTAAATTTATAAATACATTTATAACAACTAATTAACTATCTTAAAATATTTTCTATGTTAAAGCTATATTGCTTATATAATGCTAGTACTAGAGTGTTGGTAACTAAGCTAGTTGGCTAAGTGTATAGGAATTTAGCATTGTTATACCTAGTGACTTTTACATTGTAATTAACCAACTTGTACCAATTAAACAGGAGGATATCCAGATCTACTACCCTTACTTGATCACCGGAGCAAGGCAAGTATACTCCTCTGATTTGTTCATTTCTCATGTTTTCATATCCTTTCTTGTATCGCCTTGATGACACGATAGTTCACGATATTGTCTGGTTTCATGTTCCATGTATCATTTGCGTCTGGGAGGGGAAATACTATAGAGATGTGATCAAACCCTGTTACTACTCATGTGAATAGCTTGGGTCCCATACCGTGCACGCGGGGCCAAAGCCGTACCATTTTATTATCATTGCATCTACCCAAGCCGATCACACTATAGATGTATTTCAAATATTGCACACATTAGGATTCAGTTGGTATTTCAGGATTTCATGGTTGTATTTCATGTTCAGGCTGTATTTCATGTTCAGTTTGTATTTCATGATTCAGGTTGTATTTCATGTTCAGGACTCTTACCATGTTTCCCTGTTTTACTTTCAGTATTCCTATTCAGTTCATGTCTTGTTCTCATTTTCATGTACTTTATATTTATTCCTGTTTTTTTGATTCATACCATGATGTACATGTTCATTTCTCTGGATATACTAGCTCCGCTCCTGACTGGATAAGTTGCAGGTATACTTGCAGGATACCATTCTACCATATGGGCCAGAGCCCGGGATCCTAGCTGAGCAGGATGGTTCATGACTTAGCTTGAGGTTTCAGGTTTAGACTATTAGCTTCACTCTTAGATATTGTCTTTAGAATTCATGTACATTTCATTCTTGATGACTCGTACATTTACATACATAGAATTGTGGATTATGGTGATCATTCTGGGATACGTTTTAGATGCTGTGATTGTACACTTTCATGATTATCTGTTAGATTTCCCTAGTTTGGTACAGCTTACTTCGTCGTGTCTAACGACGAAGGCTGGGCGTGTCCGACTCGTGTCCGATTATTCGGGAGGGGGTCGTTACAGCTCGTGAGCAAGCCAGCTACCTATCGAGCGAACTCCGGCCCGACTCGAATACGTAAACGCTGTCAAGGCTATGGTCTACTGCCAAATCATGGCAATGTAATCTATATCTCAAATCCACAATAAGTGTACGAAACATGAATGAATACTATGAGTCGTGGTCTGCAGCCCAATCGCATAAATGTCCGATAAGACTCCAAGGAATATAACAAGAGTCTATAAACTGAATCAATAAATAGGATATCACCAGATACTGAAAGGAAAGCACGAGAGTTTAATAATGTAATATCACTGACAAATACCTGAATCTCATAAGCAATATTGTAATTATCTAAAACCCACAAGTGTCATAATCATCTGCCATCCAAAACTGCTAACTAACTCCACGCGATCACTAACCTGAAGAGATCATCAGGTCCTCGGAGGATATAGCAAGATACGTAAAAATTTGCTTATCTAGCAGTTTTATCATGTGCAAGAAAATAAACAAAAAAAAGGAACACGACAAATGACTACGAATACGAACACGAACACGAACACGAACACTAGAACAACTACGTATAAATGAATTGCCGAGTGAACAATGAACACGAGATCAATGGAAGAACCAAACCCTCGCCCCGAGTGGACTCGCAGGTTTGAACTAATCACTAACCTCGTCCCGAATGTGGACTCTCTGGTTAGTTATAATCACTAACCCTCGTCCCGAGTGTGGACTCTCTGGTTAGTTCACGGTAAGGCACCCTCGTCCCGAGTGTGGACTCTCTGGTGCAAGTATAAGTCAACATCCTCGTCCCAGTGGACTCTCTGATTTAAGTATAAGTCAACATCCTCATCCCGAGTGGACTCTCTGATGCAAGTATAAGTCAACATCCTCGTCCCGAGTGGACTCTCTGATGCAAACAGATCAAGACAAACACCCTCGTCCCGAGTAGACCCTCTGGTGCCAAGGAAACAAACACCCTCGTCCCGAGTGTGGACTCTCTGGTGCAACAGATCAACCCTCATCCTGAGTGGACTCTCTGGTTGGGTAAAACGATAGTCAAGGATTTAACAGTTCACTACACGCACTTGTTCTATGTCACAACTCAAGCAAGGTACTTGTGAGAAACTCCAAGTATGAACCACAAGACCAAACATGAACACGACTATATGCAATAAAACCAGCTCGACAGAATATAATACGGAAAGCACATGTCCATAATAATCAAAACTGAGAAATGAAATATAATGCATATAAATAAAACTGTAGAGGAAGGCAAGGTATACTTGCCTGGAGGTTGCATGCAGATCCAACAAAAATATAGCCAACTGATAAGCCATAAAGTCCAAAATATCACAATTGTCTCCGAAAGCTGAAATAAATATTACTAACATTTTCAGAATAGTCAAATTAGCTAAGATTGCCTGTCCTTAAGTCCAATTTTGGACACAGGGGCAAAATGGTAATTTTGGGTCAAAATGGTGTCTGCCGTTGGACCGGCTTTGTACCGAAAAGCCTGCCAGAGTCAATGGTCTCTAAAGTCATCAAACTACATGTCTACGAATTAGTTTTGATGATACAAACCCAACGATATGTCCAGTTTTGGATTTCGGTGGGCCGTGCACAAAATCGCCCGTTGAATCGGATCGTGGGGCCCGCAAGACGGCGATCCGATCAACTGTCTCAGAATCGGACCACACTTGGCATATAATACCAAAAAAATGATACGAAACTGTTGGCACAAGTTTTGTCTCGATCTAGTGAGCGTGCACAAAGTAATTAGAAATTTGCACAGAGACCGATACGGTGAATTTCGACGGATACGTATCAAATTCGTCGCGCACACGCGACCAATTTGAATTACGTCAAAGCCCACATGTCCACGAAGCCGTTACGCACCTTTCGATACTTTCGGTTCGCGACCACATCGCCCGGATTGGCGGGATGCACGTCATATTGAGAAGTTTTTCATAAAAATCCTGCTTTTAAAGTGGTTTTCTCCTAACTTTACAATCAAAGAACTTTCTACATAATTAACGAAATTAAGTTCTGTAAGTTGGTTTCTACTCTCGTATATGTTGTCTTCCACTGTTTGAAGTTGGTTTTCAAAAACCCGAATTATTTAGTTCAGAAAATGCCTCTCAAGTTGGGGTTTTGGATCTGTTTTTGAGTCCTGTTTTGGGTAGTTTTTGATCGACTTCGCATCGAGTTCTTGGTCGATCGAAAGGTTTACGACGAATTACCTTTGAAGGGTTTCGAAGAGGTATATATAGGCTTTACGTTGGATTCGCTGGAACGAAAAACGATCGGAAAATAGGAAAGAATTTTTCCTCGAAACAGGGGATGCTCTGCTTGGTTTAAGGACAACAGTCCTCTGCTTCGCGCGCGCGCGCGCGCGCGGGGGTTCGACGTTTTTTGGCCGATGCCGGTGGCTGCCTGTGGCGGCACGCGGGGCCAAGGAAGGTCTCCCAGCCTCGAGCGGCCTCGGGGTGTGGTGGTGCGCGATCATTTAGGGTTTTTGAGGGGTCGCGCCCTCTCGTTATATACCCGTGTATCCGAGCAAAGGGGGGGTCGGGGTGTTAGCTCGGTGAGGCTGGGGAATGGGTTTTCTCGGGAGAGGCTTGGACAATAGGTTTTGGGGAATAGCTGGGCTGGGCTCAGGCTAAAGGCTGGGTTAGGCCTCTGGCTTTGCTGGTTGGGGTTTATTAGTATTACTAAAGCTCATCAATTATATAAACACACACACACACACACACACACACACACACACACACACACACACACACATATATATATATTTATATATAAATAAATAAATATATATATATTTATATATATTTGCCTTGTATGTATATATATACACATATACATACATACATGTATATTTCTATATATATACATTCAAGGCAAATATATATATATATATATATATATATATATATATATATATATATATATATATATAGATATATATATACTCCCAAATTTACATAAACGGAGAAAATGTTTTTAATAAAATACTATAACACTTCTAGAATATTTGCACCATAATATTATCGTTGTATATATATATATATATATATATATATATATATATATATATATATATATATATATATATATATATATATATATATATATATTTATATAAAAGTACATACCTATAGGGCTTATGTAAATATATTAAACTAGAAATTATTGAATATACTATAATTAGTATACCATTTATACGAATCACTCGAAAGACTATAACAGGAACTATTAATATATATATACAGTTATATATACATATCATTTATATAGTAAATGATTTGATAAATATAAATCGTTATCATTTAAGAACAACAAAAGTAATATTAATGATAATAAAAATTATAATAACAATTAAAATAGCCCAAAGGTCGTTTCTGATGGATGTAACATGCACACTACTTATCTGGCTCCAGAAGATTATACAAATTTTGTAAAACACTATTTAATAATAATAATACCTATAATCTACCTATAAAAAATATTTAGAAAATAATTGCCAATTCCTAAAAATATATACAAAAATATTTGTATTTACCAAACATGTCTACAAGGCCGTATTTGGTCCCACTACATGCCTACATGGGCTTGGATTTGACTTGGGCCCAATCTGGACAGGTTCGGTACAACCGGGTTCCCTAAAACTCAATAATATAATTAAATAATAAATAAAATCTTCGGTAAGGGTTAAGTCGCAACTTGGCCTGGTTTGCCTAGTTAGGACGTCACTATGGCTCGACCTTCCCTGGTATGGCTAATACACTAGTCAAGGCACACGACCATGCTATCTGTGCCATGATTCCTAGACGTCATATACTTCAAAATTCAACCATGGCTACAGTCATCTACCGTAATAATTAACTAAATAATTATTTATAAAAATTTTAAAAATTACCGTTTAAATCAAATAAATAATAAAAAATATTTTCAAAAATTTCCGGGAAGGGAGGCTACACACAGCCACCCGGTGGCGCGTGGTCGCTCGGGAAGGCGGGGAAGAAACGGTGGTGGTGAAGGAGACACTGAAGTCGGATTAGGGATAGGCTCGTCGGGTCGGATGTGTCATACCGGGGGCTGTCCTGACACGACAGAGAAGGGTCGGTGGTGGTGTCCTGCGAGACACGGGAACAAGGTTGTGTCCGGCATGTCGGACACGGAAAAGAATGATGTATATGTGCCAAAAAGTATAGTGGATGTAGGGAGGCACAGACACGATGCACAATTTTAGGTTGTGAAAATTTATGGAAAAAGAGGGCAAGTACCTCTCCTTTTATAGGAGGTGGGAATTCCATTAGGATAAGGGCAAAAATTGGTAAAAACCCCAAGAGATAATTTCATAATTGAATTCAAATCCATTTAAAATCGTTTAAAACCATCTTTGATTTAAAACTTATTCAAATGTAAGTCAATAAAAATAATCTTTTCAAATATACTTTATCATATTTAATTCAATTTAAACCAAAACAATAATTTTAAATACTTTTTTGAATAATAAAATATTAATATTAAATAAATTTTGAAAATAGAATTATATTTATAAAATTTAAATTTTTGTACCTCATATGCAATAAATATTTGCATAAAACCTTGTTTTCAAAATTACCATTTATATAACCTTCCATGATGTAAAATAAAGTTTTTAGAAATTCCAATATGACGCATTTTACAACTCTAAGCAATTTAAAATATTTATTATTTATTATTTAAAATAAAAACTACGATTCTAAAATAAAAATATTTTTACAAAAATATGTACATCGCACATATTCGCACTCGACGAGACATACAAAAATGTGAACTCATACGCGACGTTCAACACCACAATTTCGTACGTGACGTACAATATGACTATGTGACGTACAAAATGCAAAGTAAGAAATTAAAACAAAAAAAAATTATAGTAGAAATTTAGGGGGTTTACAGCAGTACCAAAGCCGGAAGTCAACTACCGGCCGACATTCCATCTATATAGTCAGCAATCCTGCGAGTTAATGAAAAAGGTGGGATATGATCTGTAGAAAGCCCCCGGCTTAAATCATGGGAAAGGGTCTCTTATACCTCTCTCTCTCCGTCTGCAATACAATCAATCTCATGTTGGCTTAGGATTCTGGATAGATCTTTCATCTTGTCAAAAGAAATCTTCCAAAAGCAAGACTCGGAAGAAGGATTGCAACATGGTTTCCTTCGCACCAGCTTCATAAGAAGAAGCCCTGACCGGTACCAGAATTGGGAGATTCTACCTTAGTGACTATCCAGAAGGTCAAGAGGTCCCTACTCCAAGCTCTGATGCCCCTCCACCAGCTTCTTCGCCCACTGTCAATGTTCCATTAGCTTCATCGCCCCTAGTGGAACCGACTCCTCCCAAGCCAACAACGGCCGACAAAGGAAAACAGCCAGTTCGCTTCGATAAAATATTGAAGAAAACTCTACCTCTTGGACTTGAGAGACCATATAACTTCGATATATTGGCTCAACTAGACAACACTCCAACGAGGTTGTCAATCTTCGAGCTCCTGCGTCTCTCGAGGAAAACTCAAAAAATACTAAGCGAAGCTTTGATACAAGCTGACACTTGTCTAACACTCCTCAAGAAGCCAGATGAGGAACCTGTGGCATGTTTTCACTGTCATAGTGTGATGGAGTTGATTCCCAATATCACCTTCACACAAGATGGCATGCTTCTGGAAGACAATTGACATGACCGACCTTTATACTACACGGGATATGTCGATATAATGAAGGTTGATCGCATCCTGATTGATCCCGGATCTGCACTTATTATTATGCCGAAGACTTTACTGAATGCCCTGAAAATCCCAGTGTATAATCTCTCTGCAATATTTATGACTATATTGGGATTCAATTCAAGAAGAAGTGAACTACTAGGAAAGATTCGCCTAAAATTCAAATCGGCAATCTTCGCACAAAAGTCACTTTTTATGTGATTGACAATCTTGGCTCTTACAATGCTTTGTTAGGGAGACTATGGCTGCATAAACATAACATCGTGCCATCCACTCTCCATCAGTGCTTCAAATATGTCGATGACAATGGAGAAGTTAGGAAGGAAGTGGCCGATCTTAATCCCTTTCGGGGTGTCGAGGCATACTGTGCTGACTCCAGAATGTCGAGTTAATAAAGGTCATACTGGCCATGGATACCGAGAAAGATCAGAGGGATACCCCAGATGATGTTCTTATGATTCTGGTCAAAGGACGTACTTCTCGTCCTTCGTCTTCTCAGACACTAACCATCCATCTCTCCTCTCATGCCAAGTATCTTCCTGCTGAAAAGATGGAGCAGAGGGAACTCACCTCTTCCGAGCCTCTTATTATCGATCTTCGTCGTAACAAGTCCTCTCCTTCTTTTTCTTAATCTCCTCTTCTGGTTATCAATCTTAGCAAGCCATCGGCTAAGATCAAGAGCCCTGTTGTAAATGATGATGTAAAAATAAATAAAGCAATATCTCCTTTGCAGTATACTGATGTTATTTATTATACTCGGTGTTATCTAAAAATCTTGGATAACTTTGAACCCCATACTTTAGGAGTAGTTCAACCTCTCTAAGATGAAGTATCACTTGAACCTGCATGAGAGTCATTCTTTATGGTTCCTTTCCGGAAGAAAGATGAACATCCTATCCTCTTCAGCAAATGATTGAATCAAAAGGCTACGTCCGATAGCGAGGCTGAAAATGACGATAATGGGCGACTTCAGCTACATCGTTATAGTCAACAATCAAAGAACATTATTCAAAAGATGGGTTATAACTTCAAAACTGACCTCAATGGTGGTAGGGGAAGGCAAACTCCTATTCGTATCCCTGCTCCAAAAGGAAAGTCACTACAATACTACAGCAAAACCAAGCATGGGCTGGGCTATACCTCGCCGGTCACTACCCCAGACGCGTCTGAATCTGACATAGAAGAGCGATATAATTCTTTTGACTCTGTTTCATAGGATTCTGACACCAGTGTAGGGCACGTCCATCGAGTGACTCTATCTTCCAATATGGTGACTGCCGAGTTCTCTGAAGGGGATAATGATTTTGTCGAAGCTCCTGAATCAGATCCTTGGACACAAAGGATGGACAATCAATGTGAACTTTACTTCGAGCAATGCGAGCTACCTGCTGAAGATTAATTAGTTCATGTCGATGTCGAAGAAGAAGCTTCTCCAAGACCGATCTTCATTAGCAAAAGACTCCCAGACGCTGACAAACAAGAGCTGATTCAGCTTATTCGGGAAAAGATTGACGTATTCGCCTGGAGCTATAAAGACATGCCGGGATTAGATTCCCAGATCGCAACTCACAAGCTCCATATCTTGCCAAATGCAAGACAGGTCAAGCAACAACAACGTCGATTCTGACCTAACATGATGGATACCATAGAAGTTAAAGTCATGAAGCTCATTGCTTGTGGCTTTATCAGAGAAGAACAACATCCTAACTGGGTGGCTAATGTCGTCCCAGTTATGAAGAAAACAAGGAAGGTCCGAGTCTGCATCAACTTTAGAGACCTCAATGAAGCTTGTCCCGAGGATGAGTTCCCTCTTTCAATCACTGATGTTACGATCGACAATACTTGCGGGTTCCAATAAATGTCCTTTATGGATGGATTCTCTGAATACAATCAAATCAGGATGAACCCCGAAGATGAAAAACATACATCTTTTCACACTCCTCTAGGAGTCTACTGCTACACAGTCGTGCCATTTGGTCTTAAAAATGTTGGAGCAATCTATCATTGGGCCACGAATACCATCGTCTGCAAACATTTATGAAAGACAGTCGAATGCTATGTAGACGATACTGCTGTAAAAAGTCGTCTAAAAGAAGATCACATCCAAGACTTGAGAACTATCTTTGATCTAATGTGCCAGCATCAATTCAAAATGAATCCCACCAAGTCATTCATGGGAGTCTCTAGTAGCAAATTTCTTGGATTCGTTATTACCTCTAAGGGTATACACGTTGACCCCAAGAAAGTCAAAGCCATTCAAGAGATGCGTCCTCCACACAACCTAAAAGAGCTACGAGGATTCTAGGGACGACTTGCATATATCAAGAGATTCATCTCAAATCTCTATGGACGCTACAGACCGTTCACTCAACTAATGAAGAAAGGCGTGTCTTTCGTTTGGACTGAAGAATACCAACAAGCTTTTGAAGACATAAAGCGGTACTTGATGAACCCTGTAACACCCAGTTTTCTAAATGAGGGTAATTTTGAAATTTTGTGATTTTAATCTTTTATTAATGATATTTAAATCATAATATGATTTTTGGTGATTTTTAATTAATTTAAAACTATTTAAAATGTTGAATTATGATTTTGATGGTTAACTAGTTAAACCCTAGTTTTGCTAAGCCTAGAGACTAACCTTGACCACGGGAGCCAAGTCATGTGATTAGAATATCATATTACTACTTATTAATCTAAGGGTAATTTGGTCATTTTTGACTTATTAATGAAAATAAATTTTGATTAATTAGTATTGTGCTAATTGAATTGTTAGGGACTAACCTAGTTTTGGCTAAACCTAGATGTTAATGATGCTCATGGAAGTTTAGTTAGAAGGTTAGAGACTTAATGGTTAAGTTAGATTAACAATATCTAGATATTTCATTGTAGGATATTTACCCATTAGGATATTTGTGACAAAGAAAGCCTTATGACTAGTTAAACCAATAGGAAGGCTTAGAATTGGGTGGACAACTCCTAGCCACTCATCTATATGAAAAAATAACCCTAATTCATCTAATGACTAGCCATCAAGTGCCCCCTCCCTTCCTATAAAGAATTCTCAAGAAAATCCTTGCCTCTTTTTACCTCTACATAGAACCCTAAGTGTTCTTCCCCAAAATAGAGAGCTTCCCTCTTTGATTTGATTTCCTTTCCCTCACATTCCTCCATCCAAACTTCTCCTAATCCATCCCACACCATCAAGGAAGGATTCTATCCAAGAATTTGGACAAGGTGCAAAGGGAGGTGTCCTTTGTGTAGATCTTCGTATCGGAGCCGTGTCTTAAAGTTTTTACTGGAATTCCACTCCCAATAGGTAAAACCTATCCTCTAACTTGATTTTCTTTGTATATTAATTAGTTTTGAATCCAAAGGATCCACCCCCATGCATGTGTCCCCTTTAGATTCAATTTTGAGACCATTTGGAGTCCATTTGAGGATGTTATAGGTGTGTCTTGTGTCCCACTTGATAGATTCCAAATTAGGACACCCCATGTGTATGTATGTATGATAATAGTTTAAATAGATATTTAAATTCAGTTTTAGAATGGTTAGAGAGTGGATTGATCTTAGTTAGGATGGTTAGAATGAGTTTTATTTGGATACCTATGTTGGTATCCAAGTATCTTGGCCAACCCAAATTCGTCATAATTTTTATCCACATTTTTATTAACCAAAGCAACTTAGAAATGTCATAACTTTTAGCTTAGAACTTTGATTTATCTCCCATTTTTTTAAAAGAACCATATCGAAGTTAGCTTTCCAAATATATACTTTAATAAGCCAAATTCGTTCTGAAACTTTCTGTAAAATTATTTGAGTGTCAGCTGTACGAAAGACGAACGCGTTTCGGTGTTTTTACGATTCTGGGAGCTTCTGGACACGAAAATGCGATCCGTTTGAAGTTTCGGAAAGCTAACATGAAGGGCTACAACATAATTTAATCCTAGAATTTAGTGAAGGCCCAATTGGTATAGTATTAGTTTTAAGTACAAGAGTGACTATACGATATATGTATTTTGTGTAACCTATGAGCCTATGTAGTATGTATATTAAATGAATATAGAGTATGTAATGCATGATATATTAGACGAATGAAATGATATATATATGATATATATCCTCTTTACATTAATGTATATATATGGTTGAATGCAAGCATGTAGGAATGCAATTAATATAATGTATGTAAGAAATACATAAATGCGTGAATGAAAAGAATGATATACAATGTATGCATGAAAGTATATAATGAATGCTAGATATGAATGTAAGGTATATATGTAATGATGGATATGGATGCATAATGTATAAATATTGTAATGCAATATATAATGATAACATGTATGGTAATGTAGAGTATATGATGCAAGCATGAATGAATGGAGGAAATACATGTATATAGGTAATATAGAATATAATATATGAATGCAAGCATGCAAGATAATGTATTGTATCCATATATGATGTATTCAACTTAAAGATAATATAATATATGAAAGGAATGAATGATAATATATAACATGATATGTAAGGTAATGCAAGGTATGAAATATATGATGTGTGCATGTTTGTATGCCTCTATGTTAATGTATAAAATAATATGAATATACAATGTATGCATATATATATAATATATAGGTAATGCATAGATGCATGAATGAAATGAATGTATACAATATGTTAATGTAAATGCAAGTATCTAATATGCATGAATGTAAGTATAATGTAATGCAAGTATACATGTATGTATCATAATATACATGATATGTATGTATGCATGTATGCAGGAATGAATGTAATATAATGTAGAGTATGCATATAAAAATATAATATATACAAGTATATAATGTATTCAAATATGTATATATGTATAGGTGCATAAAAGTATGCAAGTATGCATATATGATATATATCTAGGCATGTATGCAATGTATATATGTATACATGATATGTATGTATGCATGTATATAATGTAAGTATGTATGTATACATTTCTATAAACTGAGTTATACTATAACCTTTTACACACATGCATTCATACACCCTTTGACATCATGTATCCCATGTCACATACACCTACCTATCACTAAATCTGAGAACATTAACACATATCCTTTCACACACATGCCAAACACACACATACTCACTTACTCTTTTACCTCTCTTTATATATATACATATATATATATATATATATATATATATATATATATATATATATATATATATATATGTGCCTATATATATAGCCTTCCTATATATATCTATGTATATGAATATGTGAATGTGAATAATATATATACATTATATGACTAAGTTTGTGTGCCTTGTTAGCTTATGGTTTAGTTTTGTGCCATGTGTAGTATAAACTCATAACTAGTTTTGTTTTCTCTTTTCATGTACACCTCCATGTTCACACACACACACATAGCTTTACATGTTAGTTCCTTTCTCTTATATAAATATAAATATATATAATATTGAATATGCATGAAAGTGGTGTATCTTGATATGTGACTTATGTTGGCCTGTATAGCCTTGGATTGGTATGTGTGGATGCTAGGGTAGAGAAGGTTAGGCCTAGTGAGACTTGATTGAGTCTAGGTTGACCAAGTTGACCTAGCTTTGACTAGATAGTTGACTGAAGTTGACCAGGGTTGACTTTAGTCTAGTTTGACCTAGACAGCATGCAGATGCATTGTAGATTACATTTATCATTCCCTTTGTACATCTTGACTTGTGTTGCTCTAACTAGGAGTCAGGTACCTTATCTCGGATAGTACATTTACTTCAGACATTCAGATACCAGGCGAGTACATTCTCTGATCATTTCATAACTTGCTTAGAACTATATTCCTGCTCTAGTTTACCTTATTTGATGCTGTCACGATATTATCACAGATTGGTACTATATGGATCCCTACATTGAGATGTTATCCCCCTCGGGAGCATCGGATACATCGTGTCGTATGTTTCATGTACATCATGTATTTCTCGCTCTCATGTTATTCATGTTTCTCACGTGCTTCATGCTCGTTCGTGCTCGCTCATGTACTCTCATGTGCTATCATGTTCGGTCATGTTTCTCGTGTAATTTATATAACCTATACTTCATGTGCACCCTTCATGGGCCTTCATTGGAATTCATGTGCACTAGTTTTTGAGCCCTCATGTATTCTTCATGTACACCCATCTATTGGCTTCATGTGAAAATTATGTACGTAACATAACTTGTCCGGATCCTTGTGTATTGATTGGAGTATGGGGGAGTATAAATAGTCATGTGAACAATTCCAAAGTAGTATAGCCATGTACGCCTCTTTAGTATATTCATGTACAAATCTAGTCGTTCATATGTCGACTTTGTACTCTTAATCACTAGTCACTGGTAGCTCTCTACTTATAGTAGATATTTCTATTATAGTTCTCTCTTCCTGTTTACATCATGTACTTTCTTTTAGTTTTACGTATTGTTCTCTCTTGCATGTTTATATTTTCTAACCTATTATGATCTGCGTGAGATGTATTGTGCTCGCTCCCATCCTGACTGGACCTGTTGAAAATTTTACAGAGGATGATGAGGAACCCTGCACCCCTTACTTGGAGCTTGCCTAGATGACACTTGCGACCTGGACCTCTGGGGAGGTTCAGACAACTGCTGAGGACGATACCTTGCTTAGTATAGATAGCTTAGACTGTTTTTCCTTTTCGTGTTTAGTTGTTGTCCATGATTTCAGGGTTGTATATTTTAGAGTGTTGAGACTTATGTTATTTCATTCTGCTGTACCTCAGTTGAGGATTTTTCTATCTTTTCCATCGTGTTATATTCTACCTTTAGATGTGATTGAGACTGTATTCTGCTATGTCACCTCCATTCGGAGTGTATATACTGTACAGGTAACTTATATATTGTTAGATGATTGACCTAGGACAGCGTTCTACCGCCGACACTGCGGCATAGGCTGGGCACTGTTACGTACTCGTACCCTCACAGTGGGTGCGGGTCGTGACACATTTTTAGTGGTGGCCTATAATATCACTACAGCCTGCAGTAGGATTAGGATATATTTTTAAAGGTACTCAATCACATTTAGGATTCCTTGAGAGATTCCTATGACGACCCTTGAGAATCTTATTTAAACTTCAACTTGAAATCCTTTGCCTTGTTTTGTTCGCTCTCACTCCTTGATTATTGAATTTGATTTTGATGGATCGTTATTGATTTTGATTTTCCTATCGAGAAAAATTTTATGGCCTGAGTTACGATATTTTCTGATAACATATGTTGACGGGAATAACAGGGTTGGTAAAACATCTACTTGATTATGGAACCTGTAGTTTATCGCAGCCATATTAGCTGGCGTGGCGGAAACATAGAGACCTGACTTCGGATGTACGTATCTTGGTTATGAGATTTAGAATTTCTTGCAGCTATACTAGTCGGCACAGCGAGAATTCCAAACGACATGATTATAGTGGTGCATGCCCCAGTCATGGAATCTATCGTTTATCGCAGACTTGCTTACTAGCATGGCGAGGACTATGAGTAACATGATTTTGGACAGACGCATATGATTATTAGATTGTATCTTGAGAAGGTTTTAAACATATCATCTCTATCGTACCCTTCTGTTGTTATAAATTGTGTTCCATCATCAAATAACTTAGGAGTAGGGATATTTTAGTTTATAGAGCTTATTCATATGTAGTTCTTTCATAGTGTAATGATTTGATGACTTGTAGAGTGGCTGTACCCTAGGGATGATAGTTAGCATTAGTATTAGAATAATAACCTATTATAGGTGATTCTCCTGACCTACCAATTTTCATATAGGATGTTAGTATGCCTTACAGCCTTGATGATTTATTATTATTTTTCCCTTACTTTTACAGTAAGACACCCATGACCAGAGCCTGTCCTTTAGCATAGTTGTAGTTCACCTAAAACTGATAGGTCTATATATATATATAGATAGATTACAGATGATAGTGGCATATGGGATATGGGTTGGTTGGTATCTATAGGCCATTGTTGTATAGGATTATAGACATATTGTTTAGCCTATATTGGTTCAGTTTCCTATTTTAGTTAAGTTCTCCTTGTGATGAGTTCAGGCATGATAGATCAACCTTTATAGGCAGTGTGCAGACCCTTCACTAGATGTCATGTCCTTTTTCTTATAAATTCAGTCTCCTTAGTATCATTTTCTTTTGCCTACATTGGTGTTTCAGACCATTCATCCTTAGCCTAATTTCTGATCATTGTTCAGTTCCTTACAAGTTTAGGCTACTTTAACCCTTGATGATCAGTTATATATGTATGGATATATATGTGATATACTTAGGATATATATAATGGGTTGTTGTTCTTGAACTTATTTATATATGGTGTTAGGATTTGTGTGCTTAGATTATGGGTATTTAGTTATGGGTGACTTGATAAGATTGGGAAGTTAAGAGTTAGCCTATTATAGAGTTTTTTTTTTTGCTAACCTCTAGTTGCCAACACCTAGATAGCTAGCATAGGTAAAACCCTAAGAAGTTGACCAGTTGATGACCAAGTACTTGGATGTTGATAAATT
Organism: Iris pallida; assembly: GCA_029216955.1. NCBI lineage: Eukaryota > Viridiplantae > Streptophyta > Magnoliopsida > Asparagales > Iridaceae > Iris > Iris pallida. The sequence continues at coordinate 375,687 of JANAVB010039218.1, read as the reverse complement.
AACTAGTGGTTGACCCTTGACTATGTTTGACCTAAAAGGAGTACTATCATCTTAAATTTCGAGGACGAAATTTTTCTAAGGTAGGTAGACTTGTAACACCCAGTTTTCTAAATGAGGGTAATTTTGAAATTTTGTAATTTTAATCTTTTATTAATAATATTTAAATCATAATATAATTTTTGGTAATTTTTAATTAATTTAAAACTATTTAAAATGTTGAATTGTGATTTTGATGGTTAACTAGTTAAACCCTAGTTTTGCTAAGCCTAGAGACTAACCATGACCATGGGAGCCTAGTCATGTGATTAGAATATCATATTACTACTTATTAGTCTAAGGGTATTTTGGTCATTTTTGACTTATTAATGAAAATAAATTTTGATTAATTAGTATTGTGCTAATTGAATTGTTAGGGACTAACCTAGTTTTGGCTAAACCTAGATGTTAATGATGCTCATTGAGGTTTAGTCAGAAGGTTAGAGACTTAATGGTTAAGTTAGATTAACAATATCCAGATATTTCATAGTAGGATATTTACCCCTTAGGATATTTGTGAAAAAGAAAGCCTTATGACTAGTTGAACCAATAGGAAGGCTTAGAATTGGGTGGACAACTCCTAGTCACTCATCTATATGAACAAATAACTCTAATTCATCTAATGACCAGCCATCAAGTGCCCGCTCCCTTTCTATAAAGAATTCTTAAGAAAATCCTTGCCTCTTTTTACCTCTACATAGAACCAAAAGTGTTCTTTCCCAAATTAGAGAGCTTCCCTCTTTGATTTGATTTCCTTTCCCTTACATTCCTCCATCCAAACTTCTCCTACTCCATCCCACACCATCAAGGAAGGATTCTATCCAAGAATTTGGGCAAGGTGCAAAGGGAGGTGTCCTTTTGGATAGATCTTCGTATCGGAGCCGTGTCCTAAAGATTTTTATTGGGATTCCACTCCCAATAGGTAAAACCTATCCTCTAACTTGATTTCCTTTGTATATTAATTAGTTTTGAATCCAAAGGATCCACCCCCATGCATGTGTCCCCTTTAGATTCAATTTTGAGACCATTTGGAGTCCATTTGAGGATGTTATAGGTGTGTCTTGTGTCCAACTTGATAGATTCCAAATTAGGACACCCCATGTGTATGTATGTATGATAATAGTTTAAATAGATATTTAAATTCGGTTTTAGAATGGTTAGAGAGTGGATTGATCTTAGTTAGGATGGTTAGAATGAGTTTCATTTGGATACCTTGGTATCCAAGTATCTTGGCCAACCTAAATTCGTCATAATTTTTATCCACATTTTTATTAACCAAAGCAACTTAGAAATGTCATAACTTTTAGCTTAGAACTTTGATTTATCTTCCATTTTTTTTGAAAGAACCGTATCGAAGTTAGCTTTCTAAATATATACTTTAATAAGCCAAACTCATTCTGAAACTTTCTATAAAATTATTTGAGTGTCAGCTGTACGAAAGACGAACGCGTTTCGGTGTTTTTACGATTCCGGGAGCTTCCGGACACGAAAATGCGATCCGTTTGAAGTTTCGGAAAGCTAACACGAAGGAATACAACATAATTTAATCCTAGAATTTAGTGAAGGCCTAATTGGTATAGTATTAGTTTTAAGTACAAGAGTGACTATACGATATATGCATTTTGTGTAACCTATGAGCCTATGTAGTATGTATATTAAATGAATATAGAGTATGTAATGCATGATATGTTAGATGAATGAAATGATATATATATGATATATATTCTCTTTACACTAATGTATATATATGGTTGAATGCAAGCATGTAGGAATATAATTAATATAATGTATGTAAGCAATACATAAGTGCGTGAATGAAAGAATGATATACAATATATGCATGAAAGTATATAATGAATGCTAGATATGAATGCAAGGTATATATGTAATGATAGATATGGATGCATAATGTATAAATATTGTAATGCAATATATAATGATAACATGTATGGTAATATAGAGTATATGATGCAAGCATGAATGAATGGAGGAAATACATGTATATAGGTAATATAGAATGTAATATATGAATGCAAGCATGCAAGATAATGTATTGTATCCATATATGATGTATTCAACTTAAAGATAATGTAATATATGAAAGGAATGAATGATAATATATAACATGATATGTAAGGTAATGCAAGGTATGAAATATATGATATGTGCATGTTTGTATGCCTCTATGTTAATGTATGAAATGATATGAATATACAATATATGCATATATATATAATACGTAGGTAATACATAGATGCATGAATGAAATGAATGTATACAATATGTTAATATAAATGCAAGTATCTAATATACATGAATGTAAGTATAATGTAATGCAAGTATACATGTATGTATCATAATATACATGATATGTATATATGCATGTATGCAGGAATGAATGTAATATAATGTAGAGTATGCATATAAGAATATAATGTATGCAAGTATATAATGTATTCAAATATGTAAGTATGTATAGGTGCATAAAAGTATGCAAGTATGCATATATGATATATATCTAGGCATGTATGCAATGTATGTATGTATACATGATATGTATGTATGCATGTATACAATGTAAGTATGTATGTATGCATTTCTATAAACTGAGTTAACCTATAACCTTTGACACACATGCATTCATACACCCTTTGACATCATGTATCCCATGTTACATACACCTACCTATCACTAAATCTGAGAACATTAACACATATCCTTTCACACACGTGCCAAATACACACATACTCACTTACTCTTTTACCTCTCTTTCTATATATATATATATATATATATATATATATATATATATATATATATATATGTATGTGCCTATATATATTGCTTTCCTATATATATCTATGTATATGAATATGTGGATGTGAATAATATATATACATTATATGACTAAGTTTGTGTGCCTTGTTAGCTTATGGTTTAGTTTTGTGCCATATGTAGTATAAACTCATAACTAGTGTTGATTTCTCTTTTCATGTACACCTCCATGTTCACACACACACACACACTTAGCTTTACATGTTAGTTCCTTTCTCTTATATATTTATATATATATATATATAATATTGAAAAAAAATATATATATATATATAATATTGAATATGCATGAAAGTGGTGTATCTTGATATGTGACTTGTGTTGGCTTATATAGCCTTGGATTGGTATGTGTGGATGCTAGGGTAGACAAGGTTAGGGCTAGTGAGACTTGATTGAGTCTAGGTTGACCAAGTTGACCTAGCTTTGACTAGATAGTTGACTGAAGTTGACCAGGGTTGACTTTAGTCTAGTTTGACCTAGACAGCATGCAGATGCATTGTAGATTACATTTATCATTCCCTTTGTACATCTTGACTTGTGTTGCTCTAACTAGGAGTCAGGTACCTCATCTCGGACAGTACATTTACTTCGGACATTCAGATACCAGGCGAGTACATTCTCTGATCATTTCATAACTTGCTTAGAACTATATTCCTGCTCTAGTTTACCTTATTTGATAATGTCATGATATTATCACAGATTGGTACTATATGGATCCCTACATTGAGATGTTATCCCCCTCGGCAGCATCGGATACATCGTGTCGTATGTTTCATGTACATCGTGTATTCCTCGCTCTCATGTTATTCATGTTTCTCACGTGCTTCATGCTCGTTCGTGCTCGCTCGTGTACTCTCATGTGCTATCATGTTCGGTCATATTTCTCGTGTAATTCATGTATAACCTATACTTTATGTGCACCCTTCATGGGCCTTCATGTGGAATTCATGTGCACTCAGTTTTTGAGCCCTCATGTATTCTTCATGTACACCCATCTATGGGCTTCATGTGAAAATCATGTACGTAAAATAACTTGTCTGGATCCTTGTGTATTGATTGGGGTATGGGAGAGTATAAATAGTCATATAAACAATTCCAAAGTAGTATAGCCATGTACGCCTCTTTAGTATATTCATGTACAAATCCAGTCGTTCACATGTCGACTTTGTACTCTAAATCACTAGTCACTGGTAGCTCTCTACTTATAGTAGATATTTCTATTATAGTTCTCTCTTCCTGTTTACGTCATATACTTTCTTTCAGTTTCACGTATTGTACTCTCTTGCATGTTTATATTTTCTAACCTGTTATGATCTGCGTGAGATGTATTGTGCTCGCTCCCGTCCTGACTGGACCTGTTGAAAATTTTACAGAGGATGATGAGGAACCCTGCACCCCTTACTTGGAGCTTGCCTAGATGACACTTGCGACCTGGACCCCTAGGGAGGTTCAGGCAGCTGTCGAGGACGATAGCTTGCTTAGTATAGATAGCTTAGACTATTTTTCCTTTTCAAGTTTAGTTGTTGTCCTTGATTTTAGAGTTGTATATTTTAGAGTGTTGAGACTTATGTTATTTCATTCTGCTGTACCTCAGTTGAGGATTTTTCTATCTTTTCCATCGTGTTATATTCTACCTTTAGATGTGATTGAGACTGTATTCTGCTATGTCACCTCCATTCGGAGTGTATATACTGTACAGGTACCTTATATATTGTTCGATGATTGACCTAGGACAGTGTTCTACCGCCGACACTGCGGTATAGGCTGGGCGCTGTTACGTACTTGTACCCTCACAGTGGGTGCGGGTCATAACAAACCCGCCAGTCTTGGTGCCTCCAGTTACATGAATACCCTTCCTGATGTATATCTGGGCAATGGATCATTCCTTGGGTGCCTTGCTAGCCCAGAAGAATAAAGAGGGTCATGAACAAGACATCTATTATCTCAGTCGTACAATGATTGGTGCTGAACATCGATACATCCTGGTAGAAAAAGAATGTTTAGCCCTGATGTTTACTGTTCATAAAATGTGACATTATATCACGGGCCAAACTATTCATGTCAACTCCAGAGTCAACCCTCTTCGAGTCTTGATGAAGAAACCTAATACACTAAATTCCAGACTTGCTACATGGGCCATACTACTAGCACAGTATGATATGGTCTATGTCCCATAAAAGTTTGTTAAGGGTCAAGCCCTAGCTGACTTCCTGGCCGCTCATACAATCCCTGAGACATCAAAACTTTATAATGAGATTCCTGACGAAACTCTGGAATCCAACATAATTTCAGAAGGGATCTTTGCTTGGCGACTATTCTTTGATGGTGCATCCAGAATTGGACCTAAAGGCACTATAGTCACTGGAGTCGTAATCATTCTTGTATTTCCTAAAGGATTAGCCATTCAGAGAGCTTATTCTCTGGATAAGCCATGCTGCAACATCGTTGCTGAATACAATGCTCTACTCATCGGTCTCCAGTTAGCTAAATAGTTGGATATCGATTACCTCGAAGTATACGGAGACTCTAAATTGATCGTCAATCAGGTTAGGGGTACGTATGAAGTTCGGCATCAAGATCTCGTACCATATCATGAAGCAGTAATTAAATTGGCTACATCATTCAAAGGTTTCTTCATTGAACATGTACGTCGAGCTTGTAATATAGAAGCTGATGTGCTTGCCAATCTAGCAGCAGTATTGGCGATCCCTGTGAGAAGACAACCGATGATCATCATCACCAATAGGGAGTTATTCTACATCGAGAATAATTTGCATCTAGAATCTAGTAACTCAATCGAGATCTGCACTACGAGTGAAGAGTGGAGAGCTCCTTTCATTGACTTTGTGGTACATGACATCCTACCTGAAGATCCGAAGGAAGCAACTACAATCCGTCGGCGATCGCTGCGATTCTACTACAATCACATCACCAAAACACTCTATAGACGATCATATGACGGTATGCTTCTACGCTGTCTTGCCGGAGATGAAGCTGTAGCATCCACTTTTTCATAGAAGGGTATTTTAGTCTTTTTAGCCATTTTGGCCTTTTTGTGATTTTCTAGATATATTGACTTGTGTTGTGCTAGCAACTGGTTTAACCTTAGTGGACGTTGTATAGGGCCTAACCATGTATTAGAATTGTTATTTTTATTTTTAGAATTTATTTTAGGCATTAGATTATTTTTTTAGGCTTTAATTGATTTATTTTAGCCTTTTTGCATGCAAGCCTTTAAGCCTTTTGACTTGGGCCATTTCTACTTAAGAAAGAGTTGGCCCAAGTGAAACCCTAACCCCTAGAGACCTAGTCTTGGCCGCCCAACAGTAGTAACCCCCTCCCCCTTCTCTTTATTTGTAGAATTATAGCCTCCACTAGGAAACCCTAATAGTTTCTCCTCTCCAAAACACATATTTCCTTCATCCGGAGTCCGTTTCTTCCCAAATGAACAGATCCGTTGCGCTCGTCGAGGAAAGGAGGATCTTCTAGAGCATTTCTAGCATGGAGGCGGAGGCTTTTCCTGGAGGGAAATTGGCCGACACGACAACCGAGGAGCCCCGTTTATTGAGTTTTTGACACTCAATAGGTAAACCCTAATCTACCATTGTAAATCTGGAATTTCTTTCATTTTTGCATCCATATAGGTGCCCTAGACTTGCCCACAAAATTTGGTTGGATTTTGACTTCGTTTGATGGCGGTATCAGACACGTGTCGGTCCTTTATGGCCCGTGTTCGACGACATGTCACTTAGGATAGAAAGTTACTATTTTTCAATTCTATCTTCATGGATTTTAGATAATATTATTTTGATAAACTTTTGTGAATACGGATTTGGTTTTGACAACGTATCAGCGGCGTTTCGGGCAACGGACGCACGTGCACGGATCCCGTGCACGAGGCCGTGCGTGCCTTGCTGTACGTGCGTTGTTTTTCGATGCCCAGGCCGTATTTTCACATTAAATTTCTTGAACACATGGGGGCAACATCTGCCCCCCTGCTCGTAAAATTTTACGACTTTTCGTTGAGCGAGCGCGGAGAAATCGCGCGTGGACTGCTCAGCCACTGTGCATTCAGCCTGTTATTTTTGTCGCTGAAACAGACTTCGTGCGCGCACACGACACAACGAAGACTCGTTCCAGGACCAGGGACACGTTGCCCTATACCTAGACTACCCGAGTAACGAACCTCGAGTCGCGACGTGGCCCGACGAGCGAGCCACGAGAGCGGAACCGCGTGCACGAGGGCGCACGTGCGCAGCAGGCCGTGGGGGTGCGGTACTGCGTTCGTCGCTTTGGCACGGCGTGTGGTTGCGTGGCCATGTCCTAGACCTACCCCAGGACCCCCCAGCTACGTGCACAAGCACGAGGCTTTTTGTTGTGTGTGCGGCGCTCAATCGAGCGGGAACGCACGCGTTATCACGCGGTATTGGAAAATTCCGATACGCGTTCTGTGTACACGACACGGACACGATTTTGAACCCGAGAGTATATGAGCGCATCACGTGGGTCGAGACCAACGTGTGTGTCGAGTTTCGCGGGTTCGTTTGGTGTATTTTGTATTTTGGATCGTTGTGTGAAATGGATGAGTTTTCTTTAATTTCGATTTTGAGTTAAATGCGATATTTTGATTTCCAGCTTCTTAGCTTACAAAATTTGAGTTTTCAGGACATATATGAGGTTTCAGATTTGTGGGAACCAACTTTTCGTTTTGTTTCATAATTTTCCATCAATTATGAGTATATATGCTTTCTATATAGCTATGTATACATATATTTAATTATATATATATATAAAACCCCGTTGAAACCTATTGCTAACACATACATGTTGAGAATGGGTCGAGGGGGATTTAATCCCAGATTTTGACTCTTTAATTATCTCAAACCATTGCCAATCTTTCCTTTTGAGCATTTGTGTGTATATATATATATATATATATATATATATATATATATATATATATTATATATATATATATATATATATATATATATATATATATATATATATATATATATATATATATATATATTTTGTGTGTGTCCTGGAGCTTACTGAAATGAGGGTCAAATCTGATATTAAAAATATCCAAACATAACCATGGTATTACCCAAATTAATATATATTTGTATATATATATTTGTATATATATATATATATATTTATATTTATATATATATATATATATATATATATATATATATATATATATATATATATATATATATATATATATAAATATATTGTATATATATGTATATAATAGTATATTAATTTGGGTAATACCATGGTTATGTTTGGATATTTTTAATATCAGATTTGACCCTCATTTCAGTAAGCTCCAGGACACACACACACACACACCATCATTTGTTAGATTTAAGGTTTTGTTTGTATTGTATATACACATGTGTATATATACCTATATGTATATAGATATTGATGCTTGATAATTCTCTTAGATTAGATTGTAGTTGAATATATGACTATAGGAGTTCTAGGACAGATTTGGTTTATCATTTTGAGCCTAGTTTAGTCGAATTGGCCGACAAGTTGACCAAATTGACAAAAGTCAACTTTGGGTCAAACTTGATCCAATTCAACTCAAACGAACTCCAAATGACCTAGAATTTTGTGTATGACCTAGAAATTAGTAGACAGACTAGTTGATCCAGGTTTGACCAGGTTTGACCAGCGTTGACCAGGTTTGACCAGAGTTGACCGAGGGTTGACTTTGACCAAAATGGACCTAGAAGCATGTAGTCTTGCATTGTAGCTATTTCCTTTGATATTTTAGACTTGGTTGTGACATGTGTATACTTTAAATAGGTTTATATTGGCCTAGTTTAGCTACACTTTATCATCAGCAGTTCAGTTTGCCAGATGAGTACATTCTCTGATCTTTTCATACTTGTTTGGATATATTCTCTTGTTATAGACTAGTATACTTGATGCTGACACGATGTTCACACGGATTAGTACCCTATGGATCTTTTCATGCGATGTTATTCCCTCGGATACATCGAGTATATCATGTTCATGTACTTTATCTTGGCCGCCATGTACTCCATATATTCATATTTATCCATGTGCACTCATGTGTTATTCATGTACACTCATGACCATATGAGCCCCATGTATAAAGTAGTTGTTATCCATGTGCAATAACATAACATGGATTGATTCTTGTGTATTGATTAGGGGCAGGGATAGTGTAGTTGGTTATGTGATCATTATCCCCAGTAGGTATCCATGTGCACTCCATAGTTGTATCCATGTGCAACCCAAACCGTTTACATAACCAATTCATGCTCTAAATCACGTAGAAGGTTATATTTCTCTATTTATCATATTATATCTCATTTTATAGTCTCTCTCTCTTGTTGACTTTCTTTACAGCGATTCATGTATAGTTTTCTATAACTTGCTTTATATGTCCAATCCTGATATGAACTGTTGTGAGAGATATGTGCTCGTTCCGTCCTGACTGGGCATGTTAAAAATTTTACAGGTGATGATGAGGAGTACTGCCCTACTTATTATGGCATTGGCTTAGATGACACTGGCGACATGGACCCTTAGGAGGATCCAACAGTCGCTGAGGACTTGCCCATAGTCTAGCTGAGACTTAGTATTTATTGTCTTTCTATTTGAGACTTATGAGTAGTACTTAAGATTTATTCTGGTGGTTTACACCTAGACTTCTATTTATATATGTGACACTCTCTTGTGATTTCCTCTTCTATTCCATCTTAGTGTTGTGATTGAATTATTATTTACTCTCCATTTGGAGCTTATTCTAGACTATGTTAGATACTGTGACTCAGGACAGCGTTCTACAGCCGACACTGCGGCATAGGCTGGGCGTATTCACTTCTCGTGTCCTTTACTGGGTGCGGGTCGTGACACGTTTTTTGTGGCGACCCATGCAGGTCAGTCCAATTACAACAAGTGTGATTCATAGTGGTACTCGAACTAGAGTATCATTACAGCCTGCAGTAGGATATATGATAAGTTAAGGTACTCAATCACCTTAGGAAAACTTTTATCAATTCTTGCTGTTAATTGTCTCCTTTTAAAAACAACTGTCCTCCTTTGATAATTTTGCTTCTTTTTCAGTAATTGATTCCTTGTTTGATCTGTCTTCAGGATGGTGGAGACACAATTGTAGCGCTCTGGTCTTAGGGATACCACTGAGAGGTCGGCTACTTCTCGTCCAACTCAGCAGGCCCTAGGGACCACAGTGCCTCTTGTTCTAGCTCAGGTGGGCCCATTTTCTACTTTTGGGGGTGCTCTTCCACCAGCTCCGAGGACTACCCCAGGAGTTCAGGGGATGCTACCACCACCGCCCCAGGGGACAATTGATGCGGCGCAGTGTTTCGCTTTCATACAGCAGATGATGGAGATGCAGTGACGTCAGGCAGAGGACATGAGGCAGGGCATTGATAATGCCCACCAGTTGGCGATGGTAGCAGTGGAGAAGGTGACTGCCCAACCCCAAGGAGGGCAGATTCAGCCATACCAGCCGAGGACTCCAGGTATTCAGGAGTTCCAGAAGATGAGGCTGCAGCACTTCAAGGGTACGGAGGGTATCCTTTACACGGACGACTGGATCGAGCACATAGAGGAGATTTTTTATCTCGCAGAGATACCGGCTAGACTCCAAGTGGAAGCAGCAGGCAGCATGATACAGGATCTTGCCCGCACTTGGTATTAGATCGACCCCAGGGTTGGTACTACGGGGCAAACGTGGAAGGCTTTTAAGAAGCTTTTCAAGGAGGAGTTCTTCTCTGATACTGCACTTGGCTCGTTGGAGACGCAGTTTAAGAACTTGGTTCAGGGGAACCAACTGTAGAAGAGTACGCCGGGGAGTCCTTCGCCTGAGCAGATTTATGGAGGGCCTTAGTGAGACAGCGAAGGCTAAAAGATTCAGGAAGGCTTTGGTTAAGGAAGTCAAGTCCTTAACCAAGAGCCACATGAATGCTACATTTGAGAAGATTTTGATGGGAGCCATGGCAGCAGAGGATGACCTGGAGCTGAAGTAGAAGAGAGGTCGTGATTCCCATACAGCCGGTGGCAGTGGAGGACCGGCCAAGAAGCCTCATTTTCAGCAGCAGCATCAGCAGAGGTCCTTCCAGCAGCAGAGGCCATTCCAGCAGGCACAACAGAGACAGGGTCAGCAGGCACCGAAATAGCGGCAGGCCACCACTTGTGACTTCTGTTAGAAGCCAGGGTACATGTGGAGTGAGTGCAGGAAGAGGCTAGAAAAGTGCCTACTCTGTGGTTCATCAGAGCATCAGTTGAGGGAGTGTCCTGAGGCTTTCGGGCGTAAGGGACAGGGAGCAGGAACCAAGGCTCCAATGGAGCAGCAGAGGGGACCCTTGCCGACTCAGCAGCATAAGTTTGTTCAGCACCAGTAGCAGACTAGAGGAGGCCAGCAGGGGCGAGCTTTTGCCATAGCAACGAAGGATACCGAGGCAGTAGGCGATCTGATAGCGGGTTCTGTTCTTCTTGACTCTTTTCTCGCATTCACATTATTTGATTCGGGTGCTTTCCATAGCTTCGTGTCTGTATCTTTTGCCATTAGACACCAACTTTCTTATGAACCTTTGCCTAGGACTTGCAAGATCACGACTGGGGGTGGTCTTGTCCTCGTCAGTGATGTTTGTAAGGATCGGAGAGTAGTTTTGGGAGGCCGAGAACTGGATATGAGTCTGCTCGTGATGCCACTACCGAACTATGATATTGTACTCGGTATGGATTAGTTGAGCAGGTACCATGCCAATATAGATTGTCGTGGGGGTAGAGTTTTTTTCAGCATGCCAGGAGAGCTAGAGTTCAAGTTCACCAGGCGGGAGTTAGAGCAGAGCAGCGGAGTTTTCTGCGGGGTTTCAGCAGAGGAGCAGAGCGTGCCACATCCACTGATAGCTGAGTTTATAGATGTGTTTTCGAAGGAGTTGCCAGGGTTGCCTCCGGACAGGAATATAGAGTTCTCTATAGACTTGATACCCGGTGTAGAGCCGATATCTCAGCATGTCTATAGAGCGAACAACAGTGAGCTTGTGGAGCTGAAGAAGCAGGTGGATGAGTTGCAGGGCAAGGGCTTCATCCGATCGAGTTCTTCACCATGGGGTGCGCCAGTACTCTTTGTACCAAAGAAGGATGGGTCGGTACGGATGTGTATCGACTACAGGGCACTCAACAGCCTCACGATCAAGAACAAGTACCTACTGCCTAGGATCGATGACCTGTTCGATCAGCTGAGCGGAGCGAAGGTATTTTCCAAGATTGATCTGAGGTCGGGGTATCATCAGGTAAAGGTGAAGAAGGAGGATATTCCGAAGATAGCTTTCAGGACTCGGTATGGCCAGTTTGAGTTCATGGTGATGCCGTTTGGGTTAACTAACGCCCCGACAGTGTTCATAAACCTGATGAACAAGGTATTCCACCAGTACTTGGACAAGTTCGTGGTGGTGTTTATCGATGACATTTTGGTGTATTCGATGACCCCAGAGGAGCATGAGGAGCATTTGAGAGTGGTTCTGGAGACTCTCAGGAAGGAGCAACTTTACGGTAAGCTCTCGAAGTATGAGTTCTTCTTGGATCGAGTTGACTTCCTAGGTCATGTGGTGACCGGAGATGGAATCTCAGTCGACCCGAATAAGATCAGAGCAGTTGAGGCATGGACAACATCGAGTTCAGTCGCAGAGATCAGAAGCTTTCTGGGATTGCTAGGATACTATAGGAGGGTTTGTTCAAGGTTTCTCCCGGATTGCAGAGCCATTGACTAGGCTGAACCTGAAGGACGCAGAGTTTGTCTTGTCAGAGGAGTGTCAGGTTGCTTTTGATGAGCTGAAGAAGCGACTGACGACAGCCCCGATTTTGATGTTGCCATTAGGATCAGGCGGGTTCACTATCTACAGTGATGCCTCAGGGAAGGGTTTGGGTTGTGTCTTACAGCAGTATAGGAAGGTGATTGCCTATGCTTCCAGGCAGTTACGTCCGCATGAGAAGAACTACCCTACCCATGATTTGGAGTTGGTGGCGGTTATCTTTGCTCTGAAGCTGTGGAAGCACTATCTATACGGAGAGCATGTGGAGATCTTCACAGACCACAAGTGCTTGAAGTATGTGTTTACGCAGAAAGAGCTCAACATGAGGCAGTACAGATGGTTAGAGTTGATGAAAGACTTCGAGATTTCATTACAGTACCATCTAGGGAAGGCCAACGTGGTTGCCGATGCCTTGAGTAGGGTTCCGGTAGCTATGTGCTTGACGATGAATCGTCACCTATTAGCAGATTTGGAGAGTTTAGGAATCGAGGTGATCGTGCCAGGAGTTCAGATGCAGATATGGGGCCTTCAGATTCAGTCAGATTTGATGGAGGGGATCAAGTCAGCTTAGTTCGACGATGTTACCCTGCGGTATATCCGAGAGCAGGTTCGAGCAGGATTGGCAACTTTGGAGTTCGTCATTACGGAGGAAGGCACATTGAGGCACGGTTCCAGACTGTGTGTGCCTAGCGAAGAGCTTCGAGAGCAGGTTATGCAGGAGGCCCATCGCTCTCAGTATACTATACATTCAGGTGCCAACAAGATGTATAGAGATTTAAAGGAGCATGTATGGTGGTATGGGATGAAGCGGGAGGTAGCACGCTTCATAGCCAGGTGTCTAGTCTGTCAGCTGGTTAAGGCAGAGAGGCAGAGGCCAGGAGGACTGTTGTAGCCATTGCCCATTCTGGATTGGAAGTAGGAGCACATCACGATGGATTTTGTTTCTGGATTGCCGCATTCATCAGGAGGGAAAGACGCGATTTGGGTCATCGTGGATAGGTTGACCAAATCGGCCCACTTTTTACCATTTAAAGTGGGAATGTCTACTGAGAAGCTAGCGGAGTTGTATATGCGACAGATTGTTAGGATACATGGAGTTCCGGTGAGCATTGTCTTGGATCGGGATAGTCGCTTTACTTCCCATTTCTGGCGAAGTCTGCAGACTAGTTTGGATACTCAGCTCAAATTCAGTACTGCATACCACCCTCAGACGGACGGATAGTCAGAGAGGACTATTCAGACTCTCGAGGACATGCTGCAGACTTGCGTTCTGGATTTTGGAGGATCATGGGAGGATCACCTGCACTTGGTAGAGTTTGCATACAACAACAGTTACCAGGCCAGCATTGGTGTCACGACCTGCACCCTGAAGAGGGGCACGAGCACGTGGTTACGTCCAGCCTACGCCGCAGTGTCGGCGGTAGAACGCTGTATATAGGGTCTGTAAATACTACGTCAAAAACAGTTAAATGTACCTGTACAGTATATACTCTCCGAATGTAGATGACATAGTAATACAGTCTCAATCATATATATCAATCTAAGGTAGATAGCATAGAACAGAGATACGATAGATAAAACAGGAAACGAGTCCAAAATCCACAAGTCAGAGCTAACACAACATCCAGAGTCTCAGATAATATAAGATAGATGCTACAAACTGAAATATACTAGCTGGCTCGCAGGCCAGGCAACCCTAACTAAACTATGCTACTCAGGGTGAGCAAAGTCTAGTGGCTCTACCAACAAGCCACAGTCTAAGTCTACTCCGTCCGACTCAACCCCATAGTAGGTCGGGCAATCAGCCTCTGAATCATCTATAAAATTTATCAACGGTATCCTGTCAGGAAAATGAGCAAGTACAAACACCAACAGCAGTTCCATATGAATTGACAAAAGCTATAAGAGACAGTATAATGAAATACAAGACAAGGATATGTAAAGTACTGGGTAAAACCAGCAGAAAATGTATAATAGGTGTGAGTACCGAATAGAACAACAATATGTATATAGGATTGCTTAGGAACTATCCGGGAGCCGAGTTACAACCCTTAAACCAAACAAGGACCGGGGTTGTAACTCTTCTCCCGAACAGAACTTAGCCTCCTAGGATAAATAAATATGAAAAGGTGCCTTGAATTATTAGTGCGTCATGTGATCGGTTTAGGAAACATGTTCAAGCTTTCCATCTGACCGGCTACGAACAAATAACAAGTGTGAAACAACAAGTGTGAAGATAAGGCCGGTCACCATGGAAAGTTCAAGTAGCTATGAACAAGTGTCGAGTACAAGTGTGAAACAACAAGTGGGTATTTTGATCACACAACCACTAATAACTCCGCATCCCCTAATAGTATAAAAGATCCGGTCATAAAACGTCATAACACGAGGTTTAAGAGCAGGTGATCAGCCCACTCCCAAGTCCATGTCTATACAAGTACAAGTAACAAATCGAGTCATGTACCAATATACCAAGTAATCCGGGGACAACATCTCATGACAGGATCCGACATATACTAGTCCGTGAAATATCGTGTCTGGAAATGAAGTAAGACACTACGACTGAATCGGATATAGCAGATATCAAGACAATAAAAACTATCAGTAAATGTACTCGCCTGTGGTCCTGAGCTGATAGGGTAAACAGACGCTCAGAGTGATCACAGACCTAAAATAAGATACTATGAGTCAAACAGGGCTAAATACTGAAAAAGGAAGCTAATACAAGCCATGAATGTAAGTCTAAGTAAAAACTAGGTCAATCTAGGTCAAACTGAGTCATACTAGGGCATACTGGTTCATACTAGGTCATTCTAGGTCACTGGGAGTCAATCCAAGTCAAACTAGGTCGAACGAGGTCAAGGGTTGACTTACAGTTGACTTTTGGTCAAAAAGTCAACTCTGGTCAACTCTGGTCAACACTGAGTCAACCCTGGGTCAACCTTAGGTCAAACAAGTCAAATGTTGACTAATAGTTGATTTTCAGTCAACTGGTCAACTCTGGGTTGGTTTCGGTCAAATCGGGTCGCTTAAAGGCTAAGTTTGACTCTCGGTTGCTTTTGTTGACTTTTGGTCAAAAAGGTCAACCGACGTCAAAACTAGTCTTAGAGTACCATATTTGATCATTACCAACCACGGGAATCAAGTTCTAACTCTATCTTAGGCTTCTAACACAATTACCCTATTCCTAGGCAAAACTAGCATTTACCCTTCCAAGGTAAATCCCGATACCTTGCCCAAACCCAAGGAAACCCCGTAAATACCCATGGTACTAGCCTAGGCTCCTTAGGGTAGCTAGACATCAACCTATCTACGGTTTACCTACCAAAAAATTTGGGTATCCTAGGTATCTAGGCCATCTTATGACACATGCTAACCATTTACCCATTACCTTACCTATATCATGAATTTACCCTTTTCTATACCACACTCATCAACACCACTCATACACAACACTCACATGATACACTCCTATATCTCACTCCCATAGGCTCTCCTATAGGTTTCCTATTAGTTTAGATATAGGCTATGCTATAGGATACTAGTTTCACTCATAAGAAGGCTCTCACACACACACACACAACTCACAAACACACCCACATACAAGGTAATTATGGACAGATTTTGGGGGACTTGTGGGGACTGAATGGTGGGTATTTGGGACTGATTTTGAATGGTTGTGGACTGATTTTGAATGGTGTTATGGGGCTGTGCATGTGGGGCAAGTTAGGGGCTGATTTGGTGTCAAAGTGGGGGCTAAATGTGGTGTTTTGATGGGACAAAAGTGGACTGTTTTGGGTCAAAAAAATAGGACAGCCATGGGGCTACAAAGGGCTGCGTTTGGGCTGTTTTGAAGGGTTTTTTGGACAGCAGTACATTGGGTTTTTGGGTGGACTGAATTGAGGCAAAGTGGGGACTGTTTTGGGGTGAATTGAAGTGGTTTATGGGGGTCTCAAGTGGCAGCCACTATGGGCAAATTCTGGACAGATTTGGGGCTGATTTTGTGGGGGATTAGGACAGCCAAAAGGGGGGTAAACATGACAGCCATGAATGGGTTTCCTTCCCTCTCTAAAACACTCTACAACACTCACCACATTCATCTCTCTATCTCCCTCTCTATTCACTCAACCATTATGAAACACATATAATCCACCAACAACCAATCCCTCTCTCAACCAAAACTCTCAACATACAACCACACACACAAACACTCAAGCCCATGGCCGAAACCTGTTGCCCCTAGCCCAAGCACAACAACATCACACAACAACACATAATATCCACCATATATATATATATATATATATATATATATATATATATATATATATATAGAATGATATATATAACTATATATATATATATACACATAGGAAATGAATATGTTACATTAATATACTTGGAAAAACATTCTAAAAACATGTAAAATCTGGAATATTAGTAAGAACTACACAAAAACAATATTAAAACAATATCCATGTGTCCAAATAGGGGCTTTTCCTATTGGGATACAATCCTACATGTTGGACACCTCTAATAATACCCAAAGGACACAAAATAGTTTCTAATGGAGACACAACCATGGGAAATATTCCTATTGGGTTCCTAACCATTCTACATGAGAGGGAGAATTAATTTGGAGAAGAGATTACCTAATTTTGGAGAAGGAACAATGGTGGAGCTCTCAAGAAAAATGGAGGAAACCCTTGGAGAAGAAGAAGAAGAAAGTGGATGAGAATAAAAGATGGGGTTTCTCTCTCCTATCCACCTACATGTGGCTGGACATATGGCTCCAAAACCCCCTTTTCCTAATTACAAGTTTGCCCCTCTATTGTTTTATTAGCTCCTTACAAGGTTGCTTAGGGTTTGGGGGTTAAAAATGTAAATCTAGTGTTCTAATTAGGTCTTACCTAATCCATGGAGTCATGACTAATCCCTCTAACTTTTGATGGTAATATTATGGGCCATAGCTAGCTAGTGTGTGGGCCCGCTAAGGTCAAAACTACCACGGGTCCCCGAAACAAGTCAAAACAAGTCGGAATTAGTTGAAATTCGAACCCGATTCAAATATCCCCAAAATAATACAAATAATAAATAAATAATTCTAAAATAATTTTTAAAGTAGAAAATTACAAAAATACCCCTGTTTCTGGAAACTGGGGGTGACAAATCTATCCACGTTAAAAAAAATTCGTCCTCGAAATTAAAACCAAACAATAGTAAAATTTCAAATTCACAAGTCATGGCTAAAAATTTAAAATGATTAAAATCTCAAAAAACTCAAAGCAGGAATTAAATGACTAAATTTATAAAATTTAAAGCTATTCTCAGATATAAGTCTATCCACCCTAAAAGAATCATCCAAAAACTTAAAACAAAGTAAACACACAAAACAAAAAATTATGCAATTTGATAATCGTATGCGTCTGTCCAATAATCATGATACTCAGAATCTCCGTCATGCCAGTGAGCAAGGCTACGATAATCACAGAGTCCTCAATTACGGTACATACCTCTAGAATTACGATATTTAAAATTTTTGCATTGCCGCTAGCTTGGCAGCGAAAACCTTAAATTCCCACACCTGAGAAATACGTCCATAGTCCGACTATATGTCCTCACTCTGCCTGCTAGCATGACCCTCGAGGATTCTAAAATCTCATAATCGAGGTGACCTAGCCCATACGACTTATCTCAAAAGGAATTCACATCACAAGTACAATTTCATCAAACGATCAAGGAACAGATAGAATCAAATTTTAAGACAGTTTACGAAGGCAAATACGGAAAGGAGATTCGAAAGATCGGAACCTGCTATATGCTCTGCTACTGTCTGAGTGGGCTCAACTGTCATGGCGAAAGCTCGCCCCTGCTGGCCTCTTCTAGCCTGCCGTACTCTATCCTGGCCCGCCTGTATGGCTGCACGGGCAGTACAGTCCCTCATCTGGTGATCTGGAGCTCCACAGAACAGACAAACTCCCAGCCTCAATCTATAAACCTCCCCGGTGTGCCCTATCTTCTTGCAGAAGGCACACTGGATGGCCTGCCTCTGGCCCTGTCCCTGGTGCTGCTGGGCACGCGCTGGTGCCTGCTGAAACTGCAACTTAGGCTGCTGCTGCTGAAACTGCCTCTGCTGGAAATGTGGGTGCTTCGCTGGTCCTACACTCAAACTAGCTCCAAGAGAGTCACTGCTCCTCTTCGACTTGAGGCCGAAGTCCTCCTCTGCAATCTGAGCCTCCATAAGGATCTGCTCGAAGGTCGCGTCTCGTCGCCCAGATGTGCAAGTGCGCACTGCATGAATGAGACCCCTCCTGAACTTTCGGGCCTTGTACCCCTCATCCTGAACCAAACTCGGTGCAAACCTGCTCAAGCCGAAGAACTCCGCTGCGTACTCGTCCACCGACGAGTTCCCCTGTACCAAACTGGCAAACTGCCCCTCCAAAGCTGACACGGCTACGTCCGGGTAGAACTTCTCCTTAAAGAGTTTCCTGAAGTCCTCCCAAGACAAACCTCTCACTGACACACGCGGATCCGTGCGGTACCAAGTCAGCGCTATATCGAAGAACTGGCTCGCTGCAGACGTCACCCACAGACCTCTCGGGACCTCTGCCAACTCCAGACTCCGCTGGACATCCTCTAGCCAGTCATCCGCGTATAGGATACCCTCGGTACCCTTGAACTCCCGCGGGTTCATCTTCCTGAAGTGGAGGTGTGTACCGGGCCTTCCCTGACCCTGCTGCTGTGCTGGTGCTCCCTGAACTGTAGCCGGTGTACCTCTCTCTACTGCTGCCATAGCTAATTGATGTGAGTTCTCCATCGTCTGTCGCAGCACCTCTGCCTGACGGTGCTGTGCCTCTGTCTGTGCTCTCTGCGTCTGCAATATCTGCTGCAGAAGGGCCATCATCCCCTGAGCATCTATCGGTAGCTGAGGCGGCGGTAGAAGAATGTCAGGGATGACCATGGACGGTCTCGCTGCTGGAGGTGGAAGACCTCCTGAAACCGTCGCTGCTGCTCCCGCCCGAAGGGCAGGGTCTGATGTGGCAGTTCCCTGAACTGCAGCTCCCCCAGCTGGAGGTGGAAGACCTCCGGGAACTGCCGCTGCTACTCCTGCCTGAAGGGCAGGGACTGAGGCTACTGCTCTCTCGACTGCTGCTCCCGTAGCCGGAGGTGGAAGACCTCCCGGAGCTGACCTCTCTGGAACTGTACTGGGCCCTGCTACCAGAGAACGAGTCACCGTCATCCTGAAGATGAATTGAACCCAAGAGATCAATATGGCACAAGATAAGATATTATCAAAGGAGGACAATTGAATTCAAATGCAAGAAGAGTTGTCATGGTAATCAAAAGATCAGAAATTTCCTAAAATGTGATTGAGTAACTCCTACCATACCCTAGATCCTACATCCTAGACGCAGGCTCGTAATTAGCACTCTAAGTCGAGCACCATTACGAGATCGTACTAATTGTGACACAGACCTGCATAGGGCACCACAAAAACGTATCACGACCCATACCCTGAAGAGGGGTACGAGAACGTGGTTACGTCCAGCCTACGCCGCAGTGTCGGCGGTAGAACGCTGTATATAGGGTCTGTAAATACTACGTCTAAAACAGTTAAATGTACCTGTACAGTATATACTCTCCGAATGGAGGTGACATAGTAATACAGTCTCAATCACATATATCAATCTAAGGTAGATAGCTTGGAACAGAGATACGATAGATAAAACAGGAAACGAGTCCAAAATCCACAAGTCAGAGCTAACACAACATCCAGAGTCTCAGATAATATAAGATAGATGCTACAAACTGAAATGTACTAGCTGGGTCGCAGGCCAGGCAACCCTAACTAAACTATGCTACTCAGGGTGAGCAAAGTCTAGTGGCTCTACCAACAAGCCACAGTCTAAGTCTACCCCGTCCGACTCAACCCCATAGTAGGTCGGGCAATCAGCCTCTGAATCATCTGTAAAATTTATCAACGGTATCCTATCAGGAAAATGAGCAAGTACAAACACCAACAACAATTCCATATGAATTAACAAAAGCTATAAGAGACAATATAATGAAATACAAGACAAGGGTATGTAAAGTACTGGGTAAAACCAGCAGGAAATGTATAATAGGTGTGAGTACCGAATAGAACAACAATATGTATGTAGGATTGCTTAGGAACTATTCGGAAGCCGAGTTACAACCCTTAAACCAAACAAGGACCGGGGTTGTAACTCTTCTCCCGAACAGAACTTAGCCTCCTAGGATAAATAAATATGAAAAGGTGCCTTGAATTATTAGTGCGTCATGTGATCGGTTTAGGAAACATGTTCAAGCTTTCCATCTGACCGGCTACGAACAAATAACAAGTGTGAAACAACAAGTGTGAAGATAAGGCCGGTCACCATGGAAAGTTCAAGTAGCTATGAACAAGTGTCGAGTACAAGTGTGAAACAACAAGTGGGTATTTTGATCACACAACCACTGATAACTCCCCATCCCCGAATAGTATAAAAGATCCGGTCATAACACGTCATGACACGAGGTTTAAAAGCAGGTGATCAGCCCACTCCCAAGTCCATGTCTATACAAGTACAAGTAACAAATCGAGTCATGTACCAATATACCAAGTAATCCGAGAACAACATCTCATGACAGGATCCGACATATACTAGTCCGTGAAATATCGTGTCTGAAAATCAAGTAAGACACTACGACTGAATCGGATATAGCAGATATCAAGACAATGAAAACAATCAGTGAATGTACTCGCCTGTGGTCCTGAGCTGATAGGGTGAACAGACGCTCAGAGTGATCACAGACCTAAAATAAGATACTATGAGTCAAACAGGGCTAAATACTGAAAAAGGAAGCTAATACAAGCCATGAATGCAAGTCTAAGTAAAAACTAGGTCAATCTAGGTCAAACTGAGTCATACTAGGGCATACTGGTTCATAATAGGTCATACTAGGTCACTGGGAGTCAATCCAAGTCAAACTAGGTCGAACGGGGTCAAAGGTTGACTTAGAGTTGACTTTTGGTCAAAAAGTCAACTCTGGTCAACTCTGGTCAACACTGAGTCAACCCTGGGTCAACCTTAGGTCAAACAAGTCAAATGTTGACTAATAGTTGATTTTCAGTCAATTGGTCAACTCTGGGTTGGTTTCGGTCAAATCGGGTCGCTTAAAGGCTAAGTTTGACTCTCGGTTGACTTTTGTTGACTTTTGGTCAAAAAGGTCAACCGACGTTAAAACTAGTCTTAGAGTACCATATTTGATCATTACCAACCACGGGAATCAAGTTCTAACTCTATCTTAGGCTTCTAACACAATTACCCTATTCCTAGGCAAAACTAGCATTTACCCTTCCAAGGTAAATCCTGATACCTTGCCCAAACCCAAGGAAACCCCGTAAATACCCATGGTACTAGCCTAGGATCCTTAGGGTAGCTAGACATCAACCTATCTAAGGTTTACCTACCAAAAAATTTGGGTATCCTAGGTATCTAGGCCATCTTATGACACATGCTAACCATTTGGGTATCCTAGATATAGGCTATGCTATAGGATACTAGTTTCACTCATAAGAAGGCTCTCACACACACACACACAAAACTCACAAATACACCCACACACAAGGTAATTATGGACAGATTTTGGGGGACTTGTGGGGACTGAATGGTGGGTATTTGGGACTGATTTTGAATGGTTGTGGACTGATTTTGAATGGTGTTATGGGGCTGTGCATGTGGGGCAAGTTAGGGGCTGATTTGGTGTCAAAGTGGGGGGCTAAATGTGGTGTTTTGATGGGACAAAAGTGGACTGTTTTGGGTCAAAAAAATAGGACAGCCATGGGGCTACAAAGGGCTGTGTTTGGGCAGTTTTGAAGGGTTTTTTGGACAACAATACATTGGGTTTTGGGGTGGACTGAATTGAGGCAAAGTGGGGACTGTTTTGGGGTGAATTGAAGTGGTTTATGGGGGTCTCAAGTGGCAGCCACTATGGGCAAATTCTGGATAGATTTGGGGCTGATTTTGTGGGGGATTAGGACAGCCAAAAGGGGGATAAACATGACAGCCACGAATGGGTTTTCTCCCCTCTCTAAAACACTCTACAACACTCACCACATTCATCTCTCTATCTCCCTCTCTATTCACTCAACCATTATCAAACACATATAATCCACCAACAACCAATCCCTCTCTCAACCAAAACTCTCAACATACAACCACACACACAAACACTCAAGCCCATGGCCGAAACTTGCTGCCCCTAGCCCAAGCACAACAACATCACACAACAACACATAATATCCACCATATATATATATATATATATATATATATATATATATATATATATATATATATAAAATAATAATATATATATATATATATATATATATATAGAATGACATATATATAACTATATATATATATACACATAGGAAATGAATATGATACATTAATATACTTGGAAAAACATTCTAAAAACATGTAAAATCTGGAATATTAGTAAGAACAACACAAAAACAATATTAAAACAATATCCATGTGTCCAAATGGGGGCTTTTCCTATTGGGATACAATCCTACATGTTGGACACCTCTAATAATACCCAAAGGACACAAAATAGTCTCTAATGGAGACACAACCATAGGAAATATTCCTATTGGGTTCCTAACCTATCTACATGAGAGGGAGAATTAATTTGGAGAAGAGATTACCAAATTTTGGAGAAGGAACAATGGTAGAGCTCTCAAGAAAATGGAGGAAACCCTTGGAGAAGAAGAAGAAGAAAGTGGATGAGAATAAAAGATAGGGTTTCTCTCTCCTATCCACCTACATGTGGCTGGACATATGGCTCCAAAACCCCCTTTTCCTAATTACAAGTTTGCCCCTCTATTGTTTTATTAGCTCCTTACAAGGTTGCTTAGGGTTTGGGGGTTAAAAATGTAAATCTAGTGTTCTAATTAGGTTTAACCTAATCCATGGAGTCATGACAAATCCCTCTAACTTTTGATGGTAATATTGTGGGCCATGGCTAGCTAGTGTGTGGGCCCCCTAAGGTCAAAACTACCCCGGGTCCCCGAAACAAGTCAAAACAAGTCGGAATGAGTTGAAATTCGAACCCGATTCAAATATCCCCAAAGTAATACAAATAATAAATAAATAATTCCAAAATAATTTTTAAAGTGGAAAATTACAAAAATATCCCTATTTCTGGAAACTGGGGGTGACAATTGGTATGTCACCATTCGAGGCGTTGTACGGGCGTAGATGTCGTACTCCCTTGTCTTGGAACGATGTTGGAGAGCGAGCTTTACTGGGACCTGAGATGGTGGTGGACGCAGCTGAGAAGATGAAGCTCATCAGGGATCGCCTTCGCATAGTGCAGGACAGACAGCAGCATTGGGCCGACAGCCATCGGAGACCTTTGCAGTTTGAGGTATAGCTTAGACTTAGGATTAGAATCTTGTTTGTTTGTGTTTTGTTGATTGTGTGATTGTTTTAGTTAATTGAAACCATGCTTGTGCTAGGTTGGAGATATGGTATTCTTGAGGATTTCACCGACTCGAGGCACTATTCGTTTCGGTGGAGGAGGGAAGCTTAGCCCACGCTATATCGGACCTTTCATTATCAGCGGAAGGGTCGGTGACGTGTCATACAGACTGGACTTGCCTTCTTCCTTAGCGGGAGTCCACAATATATTTAACGTATCGCAGTTGAGACGGTATGTGGCAGATCCTAGCCATGTACTGGACCATTCCGAGATTGAGGTGGGACCTACTCTCAGTTATCCAGAGCAGCCTGTGGAGATTCTGGACCGACGAGAGAAGGTGTTACGGAACCAGTCGATACCCTTAGTTCGCGTAGCTTGGAGGCATCACTCTCTAGGAGAGTCCACCTGGGAGAGAGAGGATGAGATGCGCGAACGATACCCCTATCTTTTCCAGTCTTGAGGTATGATTTTGTTCTTTCTTAATCATGCATTCTGTCTTTAATTTCGAGGACGAAATTATTTTAAGGGGGGTAGACTTGTAACATCCACTTTTTCATAGAAGGGTATTTTAGTCTTTTTAGCCATTTTGGCCTTTTTGTGATTTTCTAGATATGTTGACTTGTGTTATGCTAGCAACTGGTTTAAACTTAGTGGACGTTGTATAGGGTCCTAACCATGCACAAGAATTGTTATTTTTATTTTTAGAATTTATTTTAGGCCTTAGATTATTTTTTTAGGCTTTAATTGATTTATTTTAGCCTTTTTGCATGCAAGCCTTTGCCTTTTGACTTGGGCCATTTCTACATGAGAAAGAGTTGGCCCAAGTGAAACCCTAACCCCTAGAGACCTAGTCTTGGCCGCCCAACAGCAGTAACCTCCTTCCTCTTCTCTTTATTTGTAGAATTGTAGCCTCCACTAGGAAACCCTAGTAGTTTCTCCTCTCCAAAACACATATTTCCTTCATTCGAAGTCTGTTTCTTCCCAAACAAACTCCGTTGCACTCGTTCAGGAGAGAAGGATCTGCTGGAGCATTTCTAGGGTGGAGGCAGAGGCTTTTGCTGGAAGGAAATCGGCCGACACGACAACCGATGAGCCCCGTTCATTGAGTTTTTGACACTCAATAGGTAAACCCTAATCTACCATTTTAAATCTGGAATTTCTTTCATTTTTGCATCCCTATAGGTGCCCTAGACTTGCCCACAAAATTTGGTTGGATTTCGACTTCGTTTGATGGCGGTATCGGACACGTGTCGGTCCTTTACGGCACGTGTTCGACAAAATGCCGCTTATGATAGAAAGTTGCTGTTTTTCGATTCTATCTTTATGGATGTTTGGATAATATTATTTTGATAAACTTTTTGTGAAGACATATTTGGTTTTGACAACGTATCAGCGGCGTTTCGGGCAACGGACGCACGTGCACGGATCCCGTGCACGAGGCCGTGCGTGCCCTGCTGTCCGCACGTTGTTTATCGATGCACAGGCCGTATTTTCATGTGAAATTTCATGAACACGTGGGGGCAACCTCTGCCCCCATGCTCGTAAAATTTTACGACTTTTTGTTGAGCGAGAGCGGAGAAATCGTGCGTGCACCGCTCAGCCATTGTGCATTCAGCCTGTTATTTTTATCGCTGAAACGGACTTCGTGCGCACACACGACGCAACGAAGACTCGTTCCAGGACCTGGGACACGTTGTACTATACCTAGACTACCCGAGGAACAAACACCGAGTCGCAGCGTGGCCCGACGAGCGAGCCACGAGAGCGGAACCGCGTGCACGAGGACGCGCGGGCGCGCGCCCAGCAAGCCGCGTGGGTGCGGGGCTACGTGCGTCGCTTTGGTGCGGCGTGTCGCTGCGTGGCCATGCCCTAGACCTACCCAGGACCCCCCAGCTATGTGCACAAGTACGAGTCTTTTCGTTGTGTGTGCGGCGCTCAATCGAGCGCATCACGTGGGTCGAGACCAACGTGTATGCCGAGTTTCGCGGGTTCGTTTAGTGTATTTTGCATTTTGGGTCGTTGTGTGAAATGGATGAGTTTTCTTTAATTTCGATTTTGAGTTAAATGCGATATTTTGATTTCCAGCTTCTTAGCTTGTAAAATCTGAGTTTTCAGGACATAAATGAGGTTTCGGATTTGTGGGAACCAACTTTTGGTTTTGTTTCATAATTTTCCATCAATTATGAGTATATATACTTTCTATATAGCTATGTATACATATATTTAATTATATATATATATATATATATATATATATATATATATATATATATATATATATATATATATATATATATATATATATATATATATATATATATATAAAACCCCGTTGAAACCTATTGCTAACATATACATGTTGAGAATGGGTCGAGGGGGATTTAATCCCAGATTTTGACTCTTTAATTATCTCAAACCATTGCCAATCTTTCCTTTTGAGCATTTGTATATATATATATATATATATATATATATATAGTTTCTTAATTGTATATATATGTATATAATACTATATTAATTTGGGTAATACCATGGTTATGTTTGGATGTTTTTAATCTCAGATTTGACCCTCATTTTAGTAAGCACCAGGACACACATACACACACCATCATTTGTTAGATTTAAGGTTTTGTTTGTATTGTATATACACATGTCTATATATACTTATATGTATATAGATATTTATGCTTGATAATTCTCTTAGATTAGATTGTAGTTGAGTATATGACTATAGGAGTTCTAGGACAGATTTGGTTTATCATTTTGAGCATAGTTTAGTCGAATTGGCCGACAAGTTGACCAAATTGACAAAAGTCAACTTTGGGTCAAACTTGATCCAATTCAACTCAAACGAACTCCAAATGACCTAGACTTTTGTGTATGACCTAGAAATTAGTAGACGGACTAGTTGACCCAGGTTTGACCAGTGTTGACCAGGTTTGACCAGAGTTGACCGAGGGTTGACTTTGACCAAAATGGACCTAGAAGCATGTAGTCTTGCATTGTAGCCATTTCCGTTGATATTTTAGACTTGGTTGTGACATGTGTATACTTTAAATAGGTTTACATTGCCCCAGTTTAGCTACACTTCATTATCAGCAGTTCAGTTTGGCAGGCGAGTAGATTCTCTGATCTTTTCATACTTGTTTGGATATGTTCTCTTGTTATAGACTAGTATACTTGATGCTGACACGATGTTCAGACGGATTAGTACCTTATGGATCTTTTCATGCGATGTTATCCCTTCGGATACATCGAGTATATCATGTTCATGTACTTTATCATGGCCATCATGTACTCCATGTATTCATATTTATCCATGTGCACTCATGTGTTATTCATGTACACTCATGACCATATGAGCCCCATATATAAAGTAGTTGTTATCCATGTGTAATAACATAACATGTATTGATCCTTGTGTATTGATTGGAGGCAGGGAGAGTATAGTTGGTTATGTGATCATTATCCCAGTAGGTATCCATGTGCACTCCATAGTTGTATCCATGTGCAACCCAAACCGTTTACATAACCAATTCATGCTCTAAATCACGTAAAAGGTTATATTTCTCTATTTATCATATTATATCTCATTTTATAGTCTCTCTCTCTTATTGACATTTTTTTACAGCGATTCATGTATAGTTTTCTATAGCTTGCTTTATATGTCCAATCCTGATATGAACTGTTGTGAGAGATATGTGCTCGTTCCGTCCTGACTGGGCATATTGAAAATTTTACAGGTGATGATGAGGAGTATTGCCCTACTTATTATGGCATTGGCATAGATGACACTGGCGACGTGGACCCTCAGGAGGATCCAACAGTCGCTGAGGACTTGCCCATAGTCTAGTTGAGACTTAGTATTTATTGTCTTTATATTTGAGACTTATGAGTTGTACTTGAGATTTATTCTGGTGGTTTACACCTAGACTTCTATTTATATCTGTGACACTCTCTTGTGATTTCCTCTTCTATTCCATCTTAGTATTGTGATTGAGTTACTTATTATTTACTCTCCATTCGGAGCTTATTCTAGACTGTGTTAGATACTGTGACTCAGAATAGTGTTCTACGGTCGATACTGCGGCATAGGCTGGGCGTATTCACTTCTCGTGCCCTTTCACTGGGTGCGAGTCGTGACAGAAGCAAAGAAATTATTATGTGAAGCTCACGATGGTGTCTATGGTGCACATCAGTCCAGACCTAAATTATAAGATTGAATTCGATGCATGGAATATTATTGGCCAACCATGGTATCAGATGCTATAGAGTATTCAAGAAAATGCCAAACATGTCAAATCCATACGGATTTCATTTAATAACCATTGGAATTTCTACATCCTACTACAGCATCATGGCCCTTCGAAGCTTGGGGCATGGGTGTCAATGGTCCTATTAATCTGCTTTCATCTAGAGGACATCGGTTTATCCTAGCTATAATCGATTACTTCTCTAAATGGGCCGAAGCTATACCTTTGACCGAAGTTAAGACAAGCAGCATCACCAACTTTATCAAACATGATGTGATCTACAGATTCGGTGTTCCTCAACGAATTATCCATGATAATGGGCCGTAGTTCATCATTCAAAAGTTTACCCGATTCTGTGATGACAATAGGATCAACAATGCTGCTTCTACAGTCTACAATCCCGCAGCTAATGGTTTGGCGAAAGCATTCAATAAAACAATCACCAAGCTTCTCAAGAAGTTTGTGTCCGTCAACAAATACAACTGGAGATAAAAACTTGGAGAATATCTATGGGCCTACCATACTACTGTACGCACCCGGACAGGTTGTACACCATTCTCCTGGGAGTACGGATGTAAAGTTGTCCTGCCATTAGAAATCCAAAACCTCTCACTAAGGATTGCAATTGCCAAAGAACTCACAACAGAAAATAATGATCGACTTCGACTTCAAAAGCTTAAAGCACTTGACGAGAAATGACTATTAGCTCAAGAGCATATCGAGCTATATCATGCCCGTATCTCAAAAGCCTTCAACCATAAAGTCAAAGTACGAGCATTTCAGAAAGGCGAATTGGTCCTTATTGTCATACATCCTATGACTATGACACACATGAGCAAGGCCAATTTTCAACCGAAGTGGGAAGGTCCCTACGTTGTAAGTAAAGTTTTCTCAAATGAAGCTTATCAACTGACCGGGATGGACGACCGAGTTGCTATGATGCCTATTAATGGCAAATTCCTGAAGAAATACCATGTTTGAAAATATATACTATGTTTCTTAACAAATATAGTACATGTTTCAAGTCTTTGAATCCCCAGCAGAGTCTATCCATAACGACAAACATCATCTACCAC
This sequence comes from Iris pallida, assembly GCA_029216955.1. Lineage (NCBI taxonomy): Eukaryota > Viridiplantae > Streptophyta > Magnoliopsida > Asparagales > Iridaceae > Iris > Iris pallida. Next base: position 346,158 of record JANAVB010039218.1, on the reverse strand, counting down.
ATCATTGCAAACATCATCTTTTGAAACCCAGTTGTTTTAAAAGATATCCTGTTCTCGAGTCCCAGCTGGCTCAAGGATAATCAATAGAAATACGAATTCATGTCCACATCACCTCTGAATTCTTTTATCTACATCAATAACTTGTCACATCTATATTACATTTGATGATGTCATCTTCGATGTGACAATATTACAAGTTATATTCTGTCATGTCCACATTACCTCTGAACAGATATAATAAGTATTGTTATTTTCAAGAGATATGTCATGTCCGGTACCTCTGAATATATTTCTTACTCCTGTCTATTACTTGTGTCTTAAACAGATACGCAATAAGTAATAGAGCCATAAAAAGATCATCAATTTTTTTTCTAGTGACGTGCAAAACATCAAATTTGTACATCAAACAAAATAGAACAAAAGTTGTCGCAATCTGGATAGCTTTATTTGGGAGGCTGAGTGTCGAGTTCAGTAATCATCCTCTTCAAAGCATCAGCCCTTTCAATTATGGAGTCGAGTACCCTTTGCCTAGCCAAAGCTCTCCCAGATTCTGGATTAAAAGGTTGCCGGGATTTGACTCGACATTCAATTTCTGTACTCTAAATTCGAAGGAATACTTCTTGTTGCCTTTTCAGATCGTCCAGACGGCTTTCGGCAACCTGATGCATTTCCAGGACTTCTTCTTCACGTCACTTGGCGGTTCTAAGTGTCTTGCAAAGTTGGGCCATCTCTGAGGCTTCAGTCTGATAACGCTCAATAAAAAAAGTAATCTCGAGAATGCTAGACTCCAACTCTGTGGACCGCATTAAGAAAATAGCCACAAAATCTTCTAAGGCTGCTTGTCGTGCAGCAGACTCACGAGCCATCGCCTCACACTCGACATCTACGAACCTCTGGATATTACCTCTGGTCAGATCTTGGTAGGATTTGATTGGCTGTTCGAACACATCCAGAATATGTTCCAAGAAGCTAACTCTATCCAAATTACCAAGATTACGGATAACATTGATGATAAAGGAGACAGTTATCTTCATTGACTCGTAGGGTTGGCCTTTCTCTAAGACCATATGAACCAGAGTTCCCAGGGAGGCGAAGAAAGCAGTGGTGTAAGTCTCAACGATGGCTTTGTTTATTGCCGATACAACGGGAGTTGATACTTCAGCCTGAATTCTTTCTTCTGCTAAAGATGGAGGAATCACAGTCTGTGTACCCGAAGATCTTAGTACTATCATCATCGAGGAGCTTGCTTCTCCAGCCTGAGTCCCTATGTCCAGAGGAGCCATTGTTGAGCTGAGACTGAAAGCTGTAGAAGTCAACGGGGCTGCAACGACTGTCCCTACAGGACCCTCTGTAATTAAAAAAGCATAATCGTTATATCATATCAAAGAAGCAATTATGAATAAAATTCAATAATTTACCTGAGCCCGACGACATATATGGGTTCTCACGAGGTAGATCTCGATCTGTGCGAAGTCTCGTGATAGTATTCTCAGATACAGCCGCCTGACTGCTTCCAGCCTCTGAGCCTCATAACCAAAAATGACTGCTTCCAGCTCCTGATTCTGCCTGACCAGTTGGGGCTGCCACCTCCGCCCCCTCTGGCTCAAAAACATGTTCAATTGGGGTCTGAATCCTCTCAGCATCAGTTCTGGGATTCCTGTCAATCCTAATATTTTCAAGGCTTTCAACCTGATCTTCACCATTTTCTTTCTTATCATCAAGATCTTCATTATCATTTTCATCACCTGAGCTTTCATCGCCATCAATATCAGCATTTGAGTTCTCATCATCTTGTAGGTCAATAAGACTCTGATTACCATCTTTTAGGCTTTGATGCCCTTCATCATCAGGGTGTTCTTTACCCTCACCAGTGATGTAGCCCTCTTTGGCTGTTAAGTCTTGATCCTTTAAGACCATTATGGGATCTGGATTAACTCCAACTTTATCAAGATCAGAAGCGATATTCATAGGATCTTCTTCATCAAATCATCACCGAGATCACAGGCATCAAGAGCCTCTATCATTTCTTGACCTTCTTGAGAGGGTAGGAGTTTGGACTGCAAAAGGAGATACAACGTAAGGAATCAAGTCGGTTGAAGGCAATATCTTCTCAGGAATTATGGTCTCCGGAACCTTGGTAGTTGGGGACGGTAACATAATTCCTGCTGTAGCTAGTACAGTCACGGGAATGGTGATCTCTATAGACGCTGGTTCTGAGGGAGGATTTAGAGAAGTATTCGCTGTGAAGACTAGAGCTGGAATATTGATTAATGAAAAACATCAATATTTTTATTAAATCATGATCACGCTAAAAGAGTACAAATATTAGCTTGCGAAGGTAGCAGATCTTGTGATGATGGTGACGAATCAGGTTGATTTGAAGGCTCCTTCGGCATTGAAGGAACTGGTGAAGTTGCAGTTTCTTGTTACACCCCTCGAGTCACCAATAATTTTCTTCTTGTTTTGCGTTGAAGAGGTATCGGAGGTGATTCTTCAGTTTCAACATGATCAATTTGCACAATCGGCCCCTACTAGTCTCTTCATTGACAACTCTACCGTCTTTTGGAATCGAAGAGGGAGTTGCCTGTCCTCCTCCAGAAGAGATTCCTGTGTTCATTTGCCTTGTTTGGACCTTGTTGTCCTAGCCGTAGGCTGCTTAGCAAGAACTATTGTTGTTTTCTTCTTCCTTCCTGGAGCCTTAGGAGGGGAAGGGAGTTCATCTGGGTATGATTGAGTAGATGATTCTCCAGTCTTTTGTCTTTTACCAGGCCCCTTCGCGGGAGACTTCTCCTTCCGCTTCTTAAGTGAGACATCTAGAAGATCGTTCACTCCATCGAGAAGGCCAATAAGAGTAGCCTCTAAGGGCTCATCAGTAGTGTCATAATCTTCCGCATCTCTAAATTCTTGCATAGTTTTGGTCCCCATTCTTGCCCGTTCGGCACTTACAAAACTATCAGCCAAGTTGAAACCTTCGAAGAAAGTATTGGCTGAAGTATAAAAATTCGAGTATGTATACAACATACGCAGACCTGCTGTAAGGGTAGAAGAGGGCATTGTGAATATAGCCTTAGTTCCCCTTGCAATATAGTACCTTCAGGCTCTGGCGCCATCTATCAAATAACCCTTGGCTTGTAAGCAGGTAGTGGCATTGCTAATATGCATCTGATTATAGTCGAACTGTCGAGCGAATCGGCTCGGTAAATATGGCTCCAAATAGCATTCACCCTCGAACCGATGTACTAGGTGGGAGGGCTGGATCATCTTCAGCCACGAAAAAGCAGGTGGAGTTAGACGGAGGGCCATAGGTTCTAAGTCCATGAGTTGAACTGGAGGATTTTCGCATCCCGGAGGAGGAGGGACACAGTAGAATCTCCATCCAGAACCCATGTTCAAAGCCCTTCTACACTCTGAAAGGCTATTTATGTTCCATCGAGTGGTGGCGTAACACTTAATGAAATCTCCTCCTACAGTAACCAGAGCCGGATCCATCAGACTAGGATGATGCTATAGCAGCCACCCGAGCAGATAAGTATATGGCATCACAGTATGAGGAAAAGTGTCTCGAGTACTGGGATCATTCATCATATTGTCTACAAAAGAACGTAGACCTGCGTTTAGTCGGCAAGTCATCGCCGAAAGAATGTCCATCTTATAACCAAATACTAGACGCACAACAGCGAATAGTACACCTCAGTGAAATCTATCAACGACACTGGCTCCGGGAATCACGAACCGTCGTATCCATAAGGAGAGAAAACCTGCTAAGGTAGCTTCTCGAGACATTAGCCTGCTATCTTGCCTGAGGTAACTCTCAATGGGATAACCTGTAGTAAATGGATGCCAATCTTCATCAAGTATACTATTAACATGTTTGGTTTTTTCTATCAACTTCTCGACAGTACTGTGGTCAAGCAGTTTAAAAAAACGAGGTTCACAAGCTTGATTCTCATTTATCTTGTCTTCGTGAATACAGACCAAAAATAAATATGGCAGCCATTTAGTCATGTAACATGCCGCTTTTGCGGAACTCTAATAATATATGGTGTAAATCATAAAGTGGCATAGAAGCTCTTCGAAGATGGCTACTATCTTTGGGTTCTCTTTGGCTAAAGCATCCAGCTCCTCATTTGTCGGTACATATTTGTCGTACAGGTTTTCACCTATTGAAAAATGAGAAAGATATTGCATTTAATGAAGCGCAAAGCCAATCTCTGCATAAGGAGTCATGAAAGTGCCAGTTCTGTCGTTATACCGTTCTACCAAGGCCAAAAATAAATTGGGATTAGGACATATTCCATAAAAAGTAGTCCAGATTGGATCGTAGAGTTTCAATTCAAGAAGCTTATCTCTGAAGTTATATAAAGCCCAGACTGCAATAGAGTTCCAGCGTTTCATCTCCAGATTCTTCAAGCCTGTCAACAGCATGCTCTGATTTGGATATTTCCCTCAGCCGTAGAAATATAGTTGCAAAGAAAGGTATTCTGACGGGAATTAGTAAGGATGAGTCTTCAGGAGGTATGCAACTCGGTTTTAAGCCTCTCAAGTGGGAACTATATCTCTCCGAAGAACTGTAGAACATATCCTTGTTTTAGGAACCCAACTTATTGCAAAATTTTCCAACTCTGGCTTGTTGGATTAGAGTCGAGTTCCATGCCATCCGTTGAGGATAACTAGCATGGGCATATCGAGATAGAGATAAGTGTCTCGACATCTCACTAAGATACATCAATCTGTCTCCACTCTGATAAATTCTTTCCTCTCGCATTGACTTGGGCTGAGTTGTTTTCCTGATAGCGTCACCAAACAAGAAAGCTGGTTTCTTATGGGGAATCTAGTCTAGACTTACAAGAGGTTTACCATTCAATAAGCACATTAAAGTGATATCCTCTTGAGATGTTAGTATTGCCCTTCTGGAGTCGGAAAGATCATATTAGAGAAAGGAGACGTGGGACAGATTTGCTTGATATTATGATACTCGAAAGGCTAAAGCCAGTATCTCAGCATTTGGGTCTTCTCTGAGATAAACTGCAAAAGAAGAAACAAAGTTTAGAAACATGAAAGATCATTTATAAAAAAGATTGCAAAACTTTGTACAAAAAATGTCCAATTTGCACAACCAGATACAAATTAGGCAAGCACAATGGCTCTTGATTGGCGCATGGTCAAAATATCCTAAGCGAAGGCCTTATGAAAAAATTATTTTGTTATTTAGGCATAGGATATGACAATTCTTCGAAAAGGTGCACAGAAACAACAGTTCAAAGATTTACACATATGACAGTTTCAAAACTTGCATGGGTCAGCTTTTTGCGTGAGATCATCTTTTGCACAAATCATTCTTTGCGCACAGCACACTTTGTAAAGACAAGAGTGTGCAAAATGATTTAGCCGACACTCTAAAAAGAGGTTGTGCTAGTTGTAAAGTGCGCAGGGTCAACTAGAGCTCTAAAAAGAGATGGTTGACGCAGGCTACGTTGCGCTGCCATCGTATGGTGCTGGGCAACTGTTCGTCATCTTCTTTGAGGATTACCTTCGAGTGCTGGGTTTGCCTCCTCAGCTCTCGCCAACGGCGGTGCGTGTTGTGGCACCCGCAACGGTGGCGCACGCGACGAAGCTCCGATGACTGCCTTTCCTTTCTCAGCGACTGAATGTTTTGGGGCCATGGCTGATGATCGAAGAATTTTTTTTGAAGAAGGGAAGGAGAAGATGAAAAGCTCGAGAGATATAAATTTTTGAGTGAAAAAGTTCTCCTCTCTCCTCTTGGATATTTATAGCCGAAAAGTGAACTATAACGGCTGCGCCAATTGTACACAAAACTCGGGGTCAGTTGCAATACTGTCACGCGCCACACCGATCACTTCTAATTCAAAGTATTTTAAATTTTTAAAATTTTTGAAATTTGAAAACTTTGAAGGGGGTCTTGTAGAAGCTCAAAAATGATTAGGCGCCACTCATAAAATGGTGCCATGATTCAAAATGGCGCTGGCCATTTAGGTTGCGCTAAAACTCAGGTGGTGCCAACTATTAGGGTGCGCGGGCACCACGTGGCAAGCTTCATCGAGAAGCTGAAGAAGTTGTCATGATTAGTGACAACTCGTCAGAAAATCCCTTCATATCCCGAGCAACGTGACACTCCAGAAGACCGTGTCAGCCTTTGCAATAAATGCTGACAGCTAGCTTGCGTCAATTATTATTTGGCACGAGGTAATTAATGATCACAGAATTGCCAGACTGAGTAGGGGGTGCCAATTATCAAGTTGTGCCTTGCGCCACTTATCAGGTGGGCGCCACTTAGACAATTTTCATTAAGAAGTCGGATGACGTGGCGCACATGCCACTAATCTCGAAGAACGTGTCCACTACACTGCCCACGATCACGCACATCTCTCTCACAGAATACCATGCATCCCTAGCAGTTCAAGTAACCGTTCACACAAATAAGTGAATGGCACGCCAAATCGAGTGCGCGTCACTCATGATAACTGACTGACAGCTATTTCAAAACTCTATAAATAGAGTTCCAAATCAGTTCTAAGGCATCATTAATGATCATAATCTCCAGACAAAGTGCTGCTGCATTCTCTAGAGGCTCGTGTCTTTGATATCGCATCGTCCAAGGGATAAAGTGATCGTCTTCAGATCAGATTCCTACAGTTGTACTTCACATAATCAAATTCTACTATTGTACTTTCTTTTTCTTAGTCTGTAAACTAGTTTTCTTATAAAACTTTTGTTCTTGCAAATAGACTACAACGGTGGCATCGAACGACCTCTTCAATGGAAAGAAGAGGACTGTGTGCTTAAGGCACAGAGCGGTAATGATCTTATTAAATGAGGAGTCATTACCGTAGTTGATGTTTGGAGTCAGAAGAATCTGGCAGATCCGTTCACTAAAGGTCTCAAATGCCAGATGGTTGAAGACACAACAAGTAAGATGGGCTTAAAGATACTCTGATATTGTGTCTTTGTAATTCTACTATAAAGTTTTATGTTATTAGTTCAAAGAGAAATCTACTAGGTATCTAGCTTTTAGTTTAAAGAAGGACCATTGACAGGAAGAATATTAGGAGTAGTGGGTAATCCTTTGGGATGTTGCGAGGTAATTAACCCAAAACCACTATTGTCTATTGATTGTTCTTTACAAAGAACAAAGTCCTGTGAGAGGGTGGCTTGGAAGCCATAATGAGTTCTTGGGCATCTGGGATGTCTGGCGTGCTTTACAGGAAGCACGGGTAGCACAACACTACTAAGAAGCATAGTACTCCATGCTATAGTGGGGTAATACCACATGAGGTACCTAGTGAGGGTAAAGCCTCGGCTTCGGGCTAAGTCATAGCGGTGTAGCATCGCACATAGGCAAGATGGCCTAATGCTGTATAATGAATGAAGAGTGGTAGGCAGTACTACAAAGGGGCTGGGCCGCATATTACAGTGGGTGATACCACATAAGGCAGTACCTCGGCTTTGCAAGCCATGTCACGGTGGCATAACACCGCAAGAAAGCAAAAGGCTTCATGCTGGGTAGTTTGGCACTACAAAGAGGTTGGGCCTCATGCTATAGGTGGTATGACACCACATGAGGCAATGCCTCAGCTTTGGGCCATGTCAAGTGGTGTAGCACCGCAAAGAAGCAAAAGGCTTCATGCCAAAGACTCTTTAAAGGAATTCACCTATAGTGTATAAATAGAGATATAGGCCGTCTCTTGAGGGAAATCTTATAGACACCCAAGATACATATACCGAAAATAGGCTGCCACAAGGCCTTTAATGTGTAGCCAGAAGCATAGTTGATGTTATTGTATGAGTGGAAAGAATTGCAGTTATGGTGTAGAATTCAAGGCTTAGTCCATTCTTGTATCATGCTGTTATTTAACCCATACGAAAAGATTCAAGTCGTAGCGACATCTATCCTAATGTATGATGGACAGTCACTATAGGGAACACTCAACCCATATATAGAGATATATGAGAGATTGTTGGTATTTTTTCCTATTGTTGGTGTTTTTGCTTTAGAGACTAGAAAGATAGTCCCACATTGCCTAGGCCAAATGAATTGTATCTCTATATAAAGCTTTGCTTGTGTTGAGAGAATCACATAAGGTATGGAGAGGCATATGGGTGCCATGTGGGAGGATTTTTCTAGTGGAAAGAAGGCTAATCCAAGAAAGAAGGCTAATCCAAGAAAGAAGCATTAATGCTTTTTGTCATGCTCATGGATTTAATTCCTAATAGAGCTAAGCCCCGAAGGGGCTTAGCAACTCAGACTCGGGCTCGGGCTTAGATTCGGGCTCAAGGGCACAAAGTGGCGCTTTGTTGGCATACTTTGTACGTCAGCATCGGTGCATGGCGCCTTGTGCGTAGTTGATGCACTCGTGCGCTCGTCTTTTACACGAGTCTCATGCGTAGATGATTGCGCAGGGGCCGTACAGGTGCATACAGGGGCTGCACAGGAGCCACGAGGCTGCACCGCTGCACGCTTGCAGGGCTGCTGGTCTGTGTTGCTGTACAGTTACGCACAGACACGCGGGCTGCAGTGCTGCGGTGCTGTGCGTATATGCTACTGTGTAGCTACGCACAGGCACGCGGGCTAATGGGCTGAGTGGGCTAAGGGACACAGACGGCTCATGATGTGGCTGATTGGAAGATTTGAGCGGTTAAGGAAAGATTGAGTTAATTAATCAGATCCATCATTTGTGGGATTTAAATTTAATTCATTAAAATCTTTCTATTATTCGCTCCTATCTTTTTCGCAATCAGTTACGACCAGGATTAGGATTAGGGTTTCATCCCTTCTTTATAAATACTCTCTTTGTGCCATCATTGAGCACTCACTCTGAAATTAAGAGACGAAGAGAGCTGCGCCGCCGTTGCCATTGGAGTCCATTGGAGTTCTTCATATTCGAGAAAGGAGGTGACTACGAGCGATCCAGAAGTTATTTCGAACTTGCTGGTTCCTGGGAGCAGATCGCAATAGGATGAATATTGCTTTGAGCAACGGTGATCTTAATCTCCCTAGAAAAATTATCTTCATCAACTCCGGTCCTCACAAAGAGACCGTGACTTCCACTCGCATTCTCACACAGAGACCAAGTCATCAACCTCATATCTCACAAAGAGAACGAGTATTCGTCTCTCTCTAAGAGATCGAGCTTTCCATCTAATGATCTATTTCGGGAATAACATTATATATATATATATATATATATATATATAGAGAGAGAGAGAGAGAGAGAGAGTGAGAGAGAGAGAATAAACGGTAAATAAATGTTAATAAGTGGTCTTCAAAATTTGATCCAAATAAATATTGTAATATTTGGTAGAGATCTTACAATTTATGTTGTATATGCTACAATAAATTCTACAATAAGTGTACTGAGGGAGTAATTTTCCTTATAATCATGGAGATGTTTCTTCTTGAGAGCTAGAAAGATAGTCCCACAATAAAAAAAAATCACAATGGATATCTTAATATAATACCATGCTTGGTGTTAAGAGATGCACATGTGGTTGTGGCCTAATTGGTGGGTGCCCTGTGGGATATTTTCCTAGTAGGATTAAGTTTAAACTCCTCAAGAAAGCATTTATGCTTTTTTTACACTATTGAAAAAAATTCGTTTGGAGCCAAGTCTCAAAAGGCCTTAGCAACCCGGACTCGGGCTCAAGGGTGCAAAGTGGCATTTTGATGGTGCACTTCGCACTTAGCACGTCAGCATCGTCACATGGCGCTTGTGCGCATTTAATGGCGCTTGCACTTAGCACGAGCTTTATGCACGAGGTGCATGTGCACGCTTATTGGCACATTGATTTTGATATATTGACCATAATTAACCACCGTACTGTTTTAGTTCTATTACTCTATAGGAACGATATGAAGCACTCACCGCTAGAAAAAAAAGTTGCTTCCAACACTTAACGCTACTATAGCTCATAAATCGCATTCAAAGAGTCCTAAGATGATAGCAAAAGAACCCAAGATCAGAAACTCTACTGGATCTCTATGTGTCTGTAAGTGTCAAGGAAATCTTGTAAATACTTATGCATGGATGACAAACAAAAAGCAAAAACCTTTCTATAAATCATATAAGTATTTATAAAGGAGCGAAAAATCTGTCGGATATCCGGGTATATCCGACAGATAATCCGAATGGACACAACAACTAATTGTGGTCACATTCGGATCATCCATCGGATATCCAGATTTACGACAGATAATCAAAATTGACACAACAACTATTTGTTGGTTCATTCGGATTAACTATCGGATCTCCGCGGATCTCATTTGAATAATCCAAGTTAAACAACAAGTATTAGTGGTCCATTCAGATTACCGTGGATCACCGCTAGATAATCTAAATTGTCTTGCTGGATAATTTTGAATTCAAATCCAACGGCTAGATGTCAGGGCATTTAATGCATCCAACGACTATATTTTTATCCGTTACTGGATAATCCATCGGAAGTCCTCGGACATCCGTTGAATAATCCGACTCTGTACAGGAAATGCTTTATGCTCTTGGACTTGTATAAATAGTTTTCCCCTTTCTTCATAAATGCTTATCCACTTAAGCCTTAAATTTTCTGTCTACCAAAGGGCTCCACCATAACTCTACAAAGCTTTTATTTGTCATCCATAAAAGTGTTAGAGTTATTTAAAAGAGTTGCAACTTAGATCTTCCAAGTGTTCAAGAAGATCGAAATATTTTCTCTAGTGTTTGAAGTTGACAAGCCTTCAGATAAAAACTCGTGTGTAAGAAGTTAATGAGGCTTCGAATAAAAACTCGTATGTAAGAAGTTGATGAGTCTTCAGATCAAAGCTCGTATTGTACTATTTACTCAAATAGTGGATTAAAGCTGGAGAGAGTTTCGGAACTAGAGTGCCCCAAGGGAGGATACCAGGATACATCGAGTGTTTGATCTCTTCCCTCTTTTTGAATTGCTATTTATTTTGGTAATTATTGTTGGTAATTATTTTATTACCCTATTCACCCTCCTCTAAGGTTCTAAAATTGGTATCAAAGCTTGGTCTCTTGATTTGGATTTACTTCTTTAGAGTGATCAATTGCCACCAACCCTAGTCTCAACCCATTTCATAATGAGGGACACTCCACAAATAGACCTCCTTTATTTGATGGAACCAACTACAACTATTGGAAGATAAGGATGAGCATCTACATAAAATTCCTAGACTTTAATTTATGGGATTGTGTTATAAATGGTCTCACTAAATCTTCCATAGTAGTTGAGGAAGTTGTTTTAGAGAGGCTTACGACAAAAAATTTCGAATGACAAGAAGGCTCTTAGTCGTGATGCAAAGGCTATGAATGCACTCTATTGTTCGCTTGCTAACAATGAATTCAACATAATCTTCACTTGCAAAACTTCTAATAAAATATGGAAGCTTTTGGAAGTCACACATGAGGGAACATAAGTAAAAGAATCTAAGATTAGTAGACTCACTCAAGAGTATAAATCCTTCAAAATAAAACAAGATGAGTTTATTACTTGTATATTTACTAGATTCTTTGATATAATTAACTCTCTTTCTTCTCTTGGTAAGGAATATCTCACTCATGAAAAGATTCGAAAGATCCTCATAGGACTTACTAATGAATAGAATCCCAAAGCCACCGCCATCATCGAAGGAAATGACCTTAGAACCATGAACCTTGAGACTCTCATGGGAAAGCTAATGACCTACGAGCTGGACATAAAGGACCAAGAAGAAGCCTCTATGCAAGAGAAGGAGAAACAAAAGATCAAGGAAAAAGAAAAACCCCTTCCCCTCAAGGCCATCAAGCTCTCCTTGAAGGATGACTCCGAAGATGACGATTCAGATAAGAAAGAAATCGCTCTCACTGCTAGACACTTCCGAAGGTTCCTCAAGGTCAATAAAGCAAACCTGATGAAGAACCTGCTTGCTACAACTGTAAAAAAATCAGACACATCAAGAAGGAATGTTCAATGGAAAGTAGAGAACCTTTAAAGTATGAAAAGTCCACAAAGGTAGCTCATCCTTACCAAAGTATGCCAATACTAGCATCTGGTGCGAGAGTGATGCTAGTGACTCAAACAACGACAAAGAATACAAACACATCGTAAATGTCTGTCATATGGTAATAGAGTCAAATGAGGTACTTGATGTGTCACGACCTGTATCCAGTGTAGGGGCACGAGAAGTGGGTACATCCAGCCTATGTCGCAGTGTCGATGGTAGAATGCTGTCTTAGGTAACATGCATCTAACAGTTATAAGGTACATGTACAGTATATACTCTCTAAGGGAGGACAATACAGAAATGTACAGCTCAATCACAACTAAGGTAGAAGTACGATAAGATAGATAGATATGATATGATACAAAAATCACCAAATAAAATACAACAGGAGAAGAAGTCTAAGTGTCTAAGATAACATCTCCATAAAACATACAGAATAACAACAAGATCCCAAATATATACATCAATGTATCCAAATGAGACAAGATAAACAAGTAAGATAACTAGTCTAGCTAACTAGCCTAGACTACTAGGGTAATATCCTCCGCAAGGACTGGGTCCTCCTGGGAGTCCATCTCGTAGGTGTCATCTAGGCCTGCCCCATAGTAGGTTGGCCAAAACTCCTCATCTGGGTCCTCCGTAACATTTTTACAGGTCTAGTCAGGACAAAAATGAGCACAGTACATCTCACGCAGTTCATATCATGACAGGAAATATAAGCATGCTATAGAGTAAGATACATGAAACGCTGAAGAATATACATAAATTAAAAGAGATCACTGTAAGGAAATATGTACTATAAGTAAAGAACTATCAGTGGCTAGTGATGTAGGGTACAAGATAGACTTGTGAACGGCTTGAATTTACACATGATTACACTAAAGAGTTTGCACATGATTACACTACTTTGGTATTATTCACATGACCATTTATAATCCCCCGTACCCCAATCAATACACAAAGATCCAGACAAGTTATGCTATTGTACATGATTTTACATGGGGGCCCATAAATGGGTGCATATGAAGTATACATGGGGGTTCTGTGAACATGAGAGTACATAAATCACAAGAGTGCACATGAATGATGAAAAAACATGAATACATGATGTACGTGAAAAGCACATGACATGACGTATCCTGATACTTCCGAGGGGGATAACATCTCATGAAAGGATCCATATAGTACCAATCCGTGTTAACAACGTGTCAGCATCAAGTAAAGTAATCTAGAGCAAGAATATAAATTCTAACAAATATGAAACGGTCAGAGAATGTAGTCGCCTAATATCCTGAGTATCTAATGAGTATAGATGTCCAGACAGAGTAGATGAGTCCTATTTAGAGCAACATAGGTCACAACATGTCCAAAAAAGTAATACTGAAGATTAAAATACATACTACATGATTTCTAGGTCAATTTGGGCCAAAGAAAACTCTGGTCAACTCTAAAAGTCAAACTAGGTCAATCTGGGCCAAAGTCAACTCTTGGTCGACTCTGGTCAATTCTAAAGGTCAAACTAGGTCAACCTTAGTCAAACTAGGTCAATCTAGTTAGGGTTTGGTCAACTATGGTCAACTAGTCTAAGTTAGACATTTCTAGGCCTAAACCAAGCTAAGCCTAAAAGTCACTTGCTATACCAAGATACCAAACTAAACCACATTGCTAAACAAGGCATATTTGTGGACACACACAAAAAATAAGAAGAAAATGCTATCTTTTCTTTATTGGCACAAGGCACCACAAATCGAGTACGTCTGAGAGATCCTGCGTTGAGGATCCCCGAGTACAAAAAAGAATTCTGGAGAATGGGACGATGGAGATCGAGCGGCAGTTCCTCCTTTACTCTATTGATACTCCGATTATAGAAGTGGAAGAAAACCTAAGAAAATTGTTAACTCTCAGCTCACTGGCAAAAAGTGCAGCAATTTGGCTCTTGAAAATGCTCTCCATTTTGTGTTTCGAAGAGGGATAAAGCCCTCATTTTATAGTCATTCTTGAGCTGGAAAGATGTTATACGCCCACATGAGGAAACACGCTGGTTTTTATGTGGGCACATAGTCCTGTTTTGGGCGCATAGAATGTAGGAGCATACAGGCTACGATTTCGTGGGTTGGTCGTGGTGTTGACGTGGCCGCATGCTTCGGTGTACGACTGCTCGTGGAGACTGACGTGGCCGTGCGCTTCAGTACACGTTTTGATCGTGGCTTTGACTGAGTCAGGCTTGGGCGCATAGCCATGTCTCTGGTTATGCGCCCTCCTTTTGGAGGAGCTAGTCTTGGGTGCATGAAACTTTACTGGCTGGGCGCATGGAACTTTACTGACTGAACGCATGAAGCTTCACTGGCTGGGTGCATGGAGTTCCACTGACTGGGCGCATAGAGCTTCACTAACTGGGCGCATGAAGCTTTACTGGCTTGGGTGCATGGAGTTTCACTGGCTTGGGCGCATGGGGCTTTATTTGCTAAAAATTTTCATGCTTCTACAAGACCCCTTTCAAAGTTTTCGATACTTGAACAAGTTCGAAATACTTTGAAAGAAGCATGGATCGTCTTCTCATGATGCAATGGACGCATAACACGGCTCTCTCCTTGGGCACATAGTATTTGGCCAGCCTGTCAGAGAGATACGACTGTTGAGATCTTCCTCGAAATCCGAACTATCAAATTCATCGGAGTAGAATTTGAAGCGGTCCATCCTTCATACGTCATCCACGTCAGCAAGTAACAGTTACATAGTGTACAGGAAGCTAAAGGAGAGAGAAAGCTCATTATTCCTTTCTCTTTAAAATTTTCAGAAAACTTTTCATCTTCTTTCTTTGAGAAATATGTCTCCTAAGGTCGCCAAGAGATCCGCGAAGGGCAAGGGGGCTGCGCCGAGTGGCTCTCCTCCCGCGGCAGCATCCTTGGCTGTCCAGGACCCGATTTTGGGTGAGGACATGCTTCAAAAACAAAGTCTTGAGCGTTAATTTGTGACGCTCGGACTTCTCTTCTGCCTGGGCGCCTGCGCCTAAGGCAACATACTTCTGTGAGCATCATTATGCGCCCACAGAAGTTATGTGCCAACACTGTGGTGTATTTTGCGCCCACATGTTGCCATGTTATGCGCCCTCAAGCTGTGGCATGTTATGCGCCCACGTATTGTTCGTGTGTTATGCGCCCACATGTTTTGGGCACATATCCCTTTGGGCGCATAGCCCTTTGGGCGCATAAAAGCTTTTTAGAACTTGGTTTTTTCTGTAGATTTTTGAGCCTGATTTTCTTTCTGCCCTTGCAGTAAACATGTTTGTCCCAGAGCTTGGCGGTATTCCTTCCGTTTCCCTTGCCATGTTCTCGGTACGAGCCTTATAACCAACATGGTCAGCGATGTTCAGGCAAAGATCAGCCATGACCAACCTACAGAATGGGTGATCATCTTAATTGAGAAGAAGAAAACCTTTCTGAAGCAGATAATGAATGACGAGAAGCTCGAAGGGTCGTACTGTTGGAAGAAGCCGTACTTCCTATTTGGTGACAGCGTAGGATTTGAGGACGATGCGACGATATGTCTGGAAGAGTATTTGGTAGTTATGTTGAATGACCAAAGAATAGGGCTGCCATCAATGAAGCACCAGTACCCTCTATCGACATTTGCTGATCTGGCTGTGCAGAAGCAAATGAAATGGGACCTGACTCCTGAACTTCCTGGGGTTGTTTCTGGCTGGATCCAGTTCAACTCTGGTAACCGGAAGAAGGACACGTTCAAGTGTGTTAAGGGTTCCTCTTCCTATTCTATGAGGGGGCTCCAACCGGGTATTAAACTGAACGATGTCCCGACTAATCTTCATCCCTATGCTGTTGAGACTCTTTCCAATTTGATGTTGTCGAAGAAGGAGTCATATCCGAAAGGAAAGATACGGATGGAAGGCTGGAGACATCCCGTTCCGTTCTAGAGTGACCTTATCGGATGTGTGCTCTCGACTTATAAGGCCACCCTAAAAGCTGTCGGCCTTCTTTATGCCATCAGGGCCACTCAGTATGGCATCAAGGTTAACTGGACGATGTTCGTCTCCTTGGCAGAGCTGTACAACTATCATATGTGAACCTTCTTCACTCTGAGTAGAGAGATGGGTTTGGCTCTTCATGAGATGCAGGCAGTATCCAAACTTCCCTGGGGGGTAGAGCCGTATACAGAATATGTCCCTAGTGATGCAGAGATCTTGGACTTAGAGAAGTAGAGCTCTGATATGATGAATGTGTACAAAGAGTTACTTTGTCACTTTTTTATTTATCACCAGACTACGAAGAAGGGTAAGACCGAGGGGTCCATCCCGCATACGAGGTCTTGGACCAACTATGTTTTTACCAGAGAAGGAGGAATGACCCAGTCTCCTTCTCGTCGCCTAAGCCCTTGACTATCTCTGACATAGATCGGCTGATGACAGATCATGGAGCTACGGATACTGAAGATAGGGATGATCCTGAGGAAAATTCCCTGATTTATCATTTCTTCAGACAAGCCGAGTTCAAGATGTCAAAAAAGGCGATGCTTGCCGCTTTCCTGATGATATGGCTTCGCGACTGCGTAGTCCCTGGCGGCTCAGGGTCTATTGTGAGAATCAGTCGGGGGATGATACTTCCGATTGTAAGGCTGGCCTTTGGACACCATCTTGCATTGCTTCCTGCGATGGTCTGTGTTGTCCAACGGGATTTGCGTTATTTTATTATATACGCAATAACATCCGGAGGTAGGAAGGACTTTGCTAGGACTGAGTTACCATTCTACTATCTGATGGGGTGGCTAGTACTGCATTGTCCCAAATTGATGAATGCCAGGTTGATGGCAGATTCTTTGGTGGGAGATGCCTTCATTCAGAGGTTCAGAGATGCGGATTGGACTGTTATAGGGGTGCCTGTTTGCAGGAGGGCTTTGAGTTTTCTGCAGAATTATGAATTCTTCAGAGTATTGCCTCCATCTGGTAGTGGTCGTACGGGGGACACCCTAGTAGATGAGGAAGCACTCACTACTAGCCTTCCTATCGGGGCATTTCGTTGGCTTCTGTCCATTAGGCCTTTCCATCTGGTATACAGGAACAGGAACCGCACTTTCCTGGAACCTTACTTGCCAAGCCGCTTTACACGGCAATTTGGCTACAACCAACTTCTCTTGGGCAATCCCAGTCCTCATCTCCAGTCGATAGGGAGCCAGGTTAACGGGGCGCGTGCGTGGGGCTATTACAACGCTGGATGTATAGGGCCAGTTTTTACCCTGCCCGAGGATAAACTCGACACCCACATGCTCTTCACTGCTGCTAAGTTTTATGTCCAGGTCAATACCTTTCTTTCTGGGTATGACCGTGAGCATAGGTTTGTATCGGGGACCAAGCTTGCCCCTACCCTTGTTAATATAGGACGAGTACGTGCAATGGGGAATAGTAGAAAGGAAGGCATCGCGCCCGTAATTGAACCAGTTGTAGTGCTGCAACAGAGAGTTGTTGTTAAAGAGCCTATCATTTCTGGGTATGACCGTGAGCATAGTTTTGTATCTGGTCAAGCCTTTAGAAGCTTTCTCACCCTTGCGTTTGTCCTTTGCACAGGACCCCTGTAACATCCAGTTTTCCAAATGAGGGTAATTTTGAACTTTTGTAATTATAATTATTATTTATTGATATTTATATCACATTATGAATTTTGGTAATTTTTTGAATCAATTTAAAACTGTTTTAAGTCATGACTTATGATTTTGATGTGCTGCTAGTGAAACCCGAGAGACTGTCTGACCTAGAGCCTAACCATGTGATTGGGATATTTATTTATCATTTTTAGCCTAGGGGTAATTTGGTCATTTTGACTTATTAGAATTATTTAATTAATTATTGGAGTGGTGATTGTATTTTTGACTTTGACTAGTTGAGACTTTGTAGGCTAACCTAGATGTTGACTCTAGCTATGGTGACTTGGTTAGCATGGTGAGAACCTAGTCTAACTTAAGTCAACCTAAGTTAGTCATTTAGAAATCAAGATTCAAATATGAGGATTAGTGATTTGGTGCATAGGCTTGAGACTTAGGAATTGGTTCCATGACTAGTGAAACAAGGCCCAATATGAGAAACCCTAATCCTAGATCTTCATTTTAGGTAGCCACAACAGCCCAAACAAGACCTAACTTCAGCCTATATAATGTCTCTACAAACCCCTTGCCTCTTTTAGAACATCCCTTTGTAGGAAACCCTAATTTCTTTTCCAAATTGCCTAACTCCTCTAATTCTCCACCAAATTGATCCCAACCTCTTGCAATTGGATCTAAATCTGGAGGGGAGATTGAAGGAGGCTTGCTTGCAAGGAGTAGAGCTCTTTTGGACACAATTTGAGGAAGAGGAATTCTCTAATTTGGGACTGTTCATTGAGACTTGCTCTCAATAGGTAAAACCTATCAAAACCCTTCCATTTCCCAATTTCTTTGCATGGTTGCATTCATTTGGGTCAACCCTAGCTGTCCTTCAAGTTTGGTAGGAATTAGACTTGGTTTGGTGTCCGTGTCGGACTCATATCGGGTTGTATTGCTAAGTGTTTGATGAAATGCTTGAATGAATAAAATCTTGTTATTTTAAAATTCTATTTGAACAGTCTTGTAGCCCTTTATGTTTGGATTACGAACCCCAATCTTTGAGCACTAATTTGAGTCGTGTCCGTGTCCAAAATGGATACGAACTCGCTGCACGAGCAGCCGCACACATGTCCTGCTGGTCGGGCTTGCTGTGGGACACAACACGACGACTCAGGTCGTAATTTTTCTTGGACACGTTGAGGAGATGTCTGACATTATTCTTCCAAAGTTTGGGGCCAAGTGGTTCAGTATTCGAGGAGATATCTCGACTGCACTGGTTTTTCATTTACTGCACACGCGCACTTTCGAGCCACTGATACGCGGTTCGACACGACACCACAGTTCACTTGGACACAGTGCAGGGTGATGAAACCCTGGCCATATCCTTGGCGAACCCTAGGACACGAGTACGAGCCCTCTGGTGTTATGTGTCGTGTCCTAGGTCACGCTGCACCTCTGCACGAGGCCTAGCTGTGTATATTATTCTGATACTTGCATTTAATATTTTGGACACGTTCGTGTCCACTTGCACGGACACGAACACCTCGTATGACACGTACACATGTGCTGCCATACTTATCAACCATTTAATTGAAGTTTAAATGTATTTGAATATGAAATTTGGGGTTTTGGCATTCGAATGCATATGTTCTCTGATTCCACAATTTTCTAGTGTGTTCAGAGTGTTAAATCATTTGAAATATGAATTAATATGCTAGATTAGTATAGATTATTGATCATTAGATGTTTATTAACATGTATGCATGTCTGTTGTGTACTATTTTAGGTTTTGCTCTGTTTTGGGTTTGAATTCATGTTCGAAATCCCACAATTACTGATACCAGTTCACAGGTTGTTAATTCTGAGATTTAGTGTATTTCAAACCAATATTCCCATGATTAATTTGTAATGTTGTTTAACCCCTATATGTCTGAGTGATTATATACATGTTAGATTTCATATTAACAAGGAATTTAGGTTATAGGATTTTCGAATTGGATTGGTTTGAATGTGTTAACTGCTAGGGACTGTTAACTGTTTTCCTGGGAATTGTAATGTATATTACACTGTTTCTTGTATGATTTATTGAATGTTTGTTCACCCATTTATAACAGAGATTAGCCTACATTTTAGGGTTATGACTAGCATGGGATTTAGTTTTGAATTTGCAGTTTGGGCTGACTGATACACTGTTTAAGTATGTATTATTCCTGAGTTCATGACTGTAAATTATGCACTGTTTGCATACTTGAGTTGAACTGATACACTGTTAGGATACCCTGATTTGAATACCCTACTGCCTTCCTAAGAACAAATCACTCACTCACACTGAGTTTGACACACACAGGACACACCTTTGCACACAATGGTTCACATGTCTCATACTATCTAAACTGAGAACTACATTGGTTCACATGAGTACACACACACAGGTAGGACATTGAAACTGGAACCTATGTTGACCTACACACATGTCACTGTTTAGAAAACGGAGAACCTGTGATTGCTAACAAAACTGAAACCTATAAAACCTGAGAATCACTTATCCCTACACTCACACACATTGATTGTTTACTTTAAATCTGAGATTGACACTGTCTTCCTGAGAGTACATATAGCTAATTGTACACACAAGTACACATTGAAACCTGGACTGAAATCTGAGAACAAGTCTAAACACACACTCATATTTGCATGCTTACACACATCATTTAAACCCTTCATCCCTTCACATACTACCCATGGAACCCCCATGCCATTCATATGAACATGAGAATTCCCTTTACTACTGCACTTCTCTGTTTCCTGAATATCCTCTTATGTATAGACTTACACACACACTCATGATACACCAGCACACAACTGTCCTATACACACACACAAAACTGCCATAACTCCTCTTCTTGCTTCATGTTTCCATATCTCCATTTATATATATATGTGTGTAGGCAAGCATGAGGTTATGAAATATATGCCATGTATATATATGCTAGTATGCAGGAACGCATGTATGTCGACAATGATATAAAATATAATATATAGGTAAGCATTAATGTAGGTAATGACATGTAATCATGTAATGCATATATGTTAAGAAATGAAAGCATGAATGAATGTAGAAATGCAAGCATCTATATAAATATGCCTATGATTGAATGAATGCAAGTTCAAATATATGAATGTAATGTAAGCATGTATATATATGTAATATGTGTTCTCTATGACTTGTGATGGTGTGTGTTTGCTAGCCTAGGCTTGGTTAGGCCTAGTGAGACTTGACTGGACTAGAATGGACCTAGTTGACTAGAGTGTTGACCATGGTTGACCCAAGTTTGACTTTGACCTAGTTTGACATAGAAATCATGTAGTTTGCATTGTAGATTTCATTTTCCTTGTATTGAACATGTCATAACCCATATTACTCTGTTTAGGACATTGTGACTCCGGTGCAGACATCTGATATTACACTACTCTTTTCAATATAGCAGGCGAGTACATTCTTTGATAGTTCTCTCATTTACTTGTCAATTACTGTACTTCAGTTCTAGTTAGTTGTATATGATTCTCTGTTACAATACGTATGGATATTCTGGATTCATGTATGCGACACACATACCATATTGTCTGGCCTCTATTACTGGAATCATTCTGGAATCATTGCTGGTTTCATCATGTTGGCTGGACTCATCTCGATTTTCGTGTCGTATTCTGGATTCACTTGTACTTGCTGGAAGGG
The DNA here is from genome assembly GCA_029216955.1 of Iris pallida. NCBI lineage: Eukaryota > Viridiplantae > Streptophyta > Magnoliopsida > Asparagales > Iridaceae > Iris > Iris pallida. Next base: position 324,841 of record JANAVB010039218.1, on the reverse strand, counting down.
GAAATACTTGAGTAAGACATGTAAACATACCCCAATCCTAGAATCACCCCACATGCTGGAATCAAACTGGAATGATAGCCATCTCACACCCGGCCGAGTATGTGATGTGCCGGATTACCTATAGCCGTTTACATGTCGATCTCAATATTTTAAAACACACTATTAGAATATAGTCTGGACTCACCCTGGAATCATTGACCACTGACTGGAATCATCTTATACTGGACTCATCTTGTACTGGAATCACCTGGTATCAGATTCGTGTTGTCTGGACTTACTTGGGTTTTACACTTGTTTACATTTACTGTCTGGACTTATATCATGTTACTCTAGTTCAGCTAGTTTCTATTTAAAGTCTTTATTGCCATGATTCTTCTCTTGTTTTAGTTACCTTACTTTTCTTGTACTTTAACTGTCTCTCTATATCATCACCTGAATATAAACTGCCATGTTCATCAATATAATTGTCTATAACTGCTTTATAGTTCTCTATCATTTACTTGGATTTTCTAGATGAGATTGTGCTCGTTCCTGTCCTGACTGGACCTGTTGAAGATATTACAGATGATAGCCCCGAGGATGTTTGCCCGACTCATTATGGACCTGACGAGGGATTAGCCACCTTTGGTCCCAACACTTAGCAGTGATCGGGATATAGTTTTAGACTTGAATTAGTTCTTCTTTCAGACTTGTTGTATTGACTTGAGACTTGTGTTGTATTTCAGATTGTTGAGATGTTGTTATTATTTCAGTAGTTGTAGTTGTCTTTCTATTTGTAGTCATTTTCTTTGTTATCTTATCGTGCTTAGACTGTGATTGAGTTGTACCATATCTTATACTTGTCCTCCGTTCGGAGTTGATTATGACGAGTACATTATATACGGCATGAGTTGTTGGTTAACTAGAGACTTAGAACAGCGTTCTACCGCCGACTCTGCGGTATAGGCTGGGCATTGTTACGTACTCGTACCCTCTCAGTGGGTGCGGGTCATGACAACCCCGAAGTTACAGCTGAGGTAGATGTCTCTTTGTTTGAGGAGGTGGAGGTGACGATAGTGCCCCCTGCTCGTCCTCAACCGATGGATGAGGGCGGATCTTCTTCAGCTGTATAACTTGAGCGGAAAGATCGTGGCAGAGGTCTAGACCATGACGGCGATCAGAAGATCAATTTTTCCTATGACATATCTGTAGGGGATATGTCTGTAATAGGAACTGCGATGAAAGAGCTGGACGAGAACCAAGTCCAATCGGCTCATCTTCTTGCGGGTATGTTACCTTTGCGCCTCTTTTCGGATGAGATTTTTTGACTTCCATTCTGCGTGCTCCTTGTGAGGCTGACCACAACAGTATGTTCCCTTGTTGACAAGGGGAAGAACCCCTCGCGAAGAATGTCCCTGCCTTGGGGAAGGGGCAGAACTTGTTCCCGGCTCCTTCGATTTTGCTGGTGTGGAGGGAGCTGCTAGTGAGCCCGTATCGGCCACAAAAAAAGAGGTTGAGCAACCTGCTGAGGGGGCTGTTGCTGAATCTGCTCCTGCTCTGGCTGAGCTTGTAGAGGATGTCAGGCCTGATGTCACTCAAGGCCTTGATATTGTTCTTCTTGAGCAGTCCGGGCCTGCTCTTGGTTTTCCTGAAGTTAAGGCTGATGGTGCAGTCCAGGCTGGAGTTGAGCAAGCTGAAGGTACAAAATTACAACTCTTTCGCTTTTCTTCCCTCTTTTCTGTTTACTGATGTATATATTGTTTTCTCTGTCAGGTTCGACTTCTTGTCAGGTGTTCCTTCTTGAGATAAAGGAAACTTTCTAAGCCTCTTCTCCGATGACCTCCACCGAAGATGAGAAGATGGCCCAGGAAGTTGTCAAAGCTTTCTACTCTGCACTAAAAATGAATCTTCCTGGAGTCTTGAATCGGAATGTTGCCTTCGGTCCTGTGAAGGCTATCGCCGAATGTCAAGTGGCGGTCCTCGAGAGTATGGCTGGCTACGGGGAGCGGGCCAACACTCTGAGGAAGGTCCTGAATGACTTGGAGGGTCAGGTGGCCAGGTTCTGGGATGCCAAACAGCGGAGCCCGACGTCACTGTTCCACGCAGAGGATGAGGCTTTGATAATGGCTCTTATGGAGGAGAAGGCTACCTTCCAGACAAGGAAGGACACCCTTGTTCGAGAGTTCGGCGAGCTGGCTGACCAGTATGGCCAGTTCGATGCTGCAAGTGAGGCACGTGCTGCCTCGAAGAACAGGATGGCTGCACAAATCACTGAGAAGTATAATCACATTGCGTAGATCAAGAATGAGATCGCCCAGCTGGAAGCCGACTTGAGGGTGGCGACATCTGAACAGAAGGATTATTTGTCCCAAGCTGCCATGACTGCCACCACTTCTGCCCGTTTAGAGGAATAGCAGGCAAAGTTGGAGGGGGAGCATCAGAGTTTGATCCTCTTTGAAGATGAAGCTGCTCGTCAAGAAGAGGCACGGCGCCGAGCTACTGTGAAATCTGAGGCTGAGATTGTGGCTCTAAGAGATAGCATCAATCGCCTGTGTATCCCGTAGAATTTTGTAACTCTTTTTTCTAGCCGTCACGGCTCTTGTACCTTTTTTCCCGTCTTTTGATAGACGTTCAAGTATAAAATAAAGAATCTTTTCAGAAGTGAATGTGGTTTTGTGAAATATCGATGCTAGAGGTAATGTGGACGTAGTAAGGATATTTCTGGTGGGTATTCTACTGGGGAATTGTGATATGGACCTATTATCCATTTTATATTCAAGTTATTTGAATATAGGTAATAAGTTGAATGAAGCTGCTAGTAGAGGTAATATGGACGTAGAAAGATATGTAACATTAAGTGGGAGTGGATAATTCAGAGGTAATAGGAACGTGATTATCCTTGTTGAATGCTTTGCTCAGAGGTTATGTGGACGTGGCAAAACATTTAATCATTCCGCTGGAGAAATAATTATCAGAAAACAATTCAGAGGTAATAGAGACGTGACTTGTTTTCGTCAAACCGAGTTTGGACGGAGTCAAAAAAAATGGAAATGATTCCACTGGGGAAATATTTAGAGGACCTATTATCCAGGGCATATTCAAGACTCTTGAATTACGGATAATAGTTAGATAGTTTTTCGAATCATAAAAACATCGCACTGTACATTTACATGACTGACCACATGTGAACATTATGTAAAAGAGGTTATACATAGTATTTCTTCAGGAACTTTTCGTTGATAAGCACCAGCAGCAAGTCACCATCAGGCTTGGTTAGCCGGTACGCACCGTTAGAATACACTGATTCTATGATGAAAGGACCTTCCCATTTAGGCTGGAATTTTCCTTTTGTTTTGTGCATCAAGACCATTGGTCTTCTCACTGCTAAGACCAGATCGCCGACTTGGAAGATCATTTTCTTCATTTTTTTATTGAAGGCTTTGGAAAGGTGTGCTTGGTATAGCTCAATGCGCTGCTGAGCTAACAAGCATTTTTCATCAAGCGCTTCGAGCTCCTGGAGTCACGGACGGTAGCTTTCTTCGGTAGTCAGCTCGCTGGCTAGGGCTACTCGAAGAGAAGGAATCTGGATTTCTAGGAGAAGAACTGCTTTGCTCCCATACACCAGAGAGAATGGCGTACTGCCTGTTGGAGTCCGAACCGTTGTACGATAGGCCCATAGACATTCACCGAGCTTCTCGTTCCAATCGGGCTTGTTTGAAGACACAAACTTCTTAAGAAGTTTTATGATGGTTTTGTTGAAAGCTTCTGCTAGCCCGTTAGCCACTGGATTTTAGGTAGTAGAGGCTACATTCTGGATTCGATTCTTATCACAGAACTGATAGAATGCATGGCTTGAGAACTGTGGACCATTATCATGGATGATCCTGCGAGGTAGACCGAAGCGGTAGATGATGTGATATTTGATGAAACTGATCACGTTTGACGTCTTCACTTCGGTGAGCGGTATAGATTCCGCCTATTTGGAGAAGTAATTGATTATAGCTAGGATGAACCGATGTCCTTTAAAGGATGGCGGGATGATTGGTCCTATGACGTTCATGCCCCAGGCTTCAAACGACCAAGATGCTACCGTCGGGTGTAGAAACTCCGAAGGTTGATGAATGAAATCAGCGTAGAACTGGCAAGCTCTATACTTTTTTGAATATTCAACAGCATCTGCTATCATTGTCGGCCAGTAATAACCCATTCGTTTGAGGCAATCTTGTAATTTGGGGCCTGGTTGATGTGCACCACAAACTCCATCGTGAGCCTCTCGGAGTGTATGTTTGGCTTCTGTGTCCGATAAACATCGTAACAGTAGCCCATCGTAAGAGCGTCGGTACATCATCTTGGTAGCTGTATTATAGTAAAATTTGAGGGATCGCCTTTGGATGGAGACTGCTTCCTTCGGGTCCTCGGGGAGGATTCCATAGACGGCATAGTCTATGAAGGAAAATCTCCAATCTTTTGTATCGACGCTTATTTTCGTTGTGTAACTGTGATAAATATGCAAGTCTTCTTTCACACAGAATAATTCTCGACCAGACACTGTGATCGACTGCTGAGTATTGGTTGGAACGGTCAAGGAAGCAGCGAGACCGACTAGAGCATCCGCTTCTACATTCTGTAGTCGAGGCACGTGCTCGATGAAGAATCCAGCGAAAGTAGATGCCAACTCGATTGTTGCTCTATGGTAGGGGATGAGATCTTCGTGACGAACTTCATAATCCCCTCAAAGCTGACTAACTATTAGCTTGGAATCACCGTAAGCTTCTAGATAGTCAACTCACAATTGCTTTGCCAGTTGTAGGCCGATTAATAGGGCATTATATTTGGCAACGTTGTTAGTACATGGTTCCACAAGAGAATACGTACGATATATAACCAGATGATCAGGTGATACGAGTATGACACCTACTCCAGCCACGATATTTCCTTCAGGTCCTGTTCTTTATGCACCGTCAAAGCACATTTGCCATATGGGGATTTCTTCAGTTACAGTGTTAGACTCCACCACTTCGTCGGGGATTTCGTCGTAGAGTTTGGACGATTCTGGTACCGGATGAGCAGCTAGGAAATCAGCTAATGCTTGGCTTTTAATGTCTTTTGAGGAACGAAGATCATATCGTATGGAGTCAACAGCATTGCCCATGTAGCTAAACGGGAATTGAGAGAGCCTGGTTTTGTCATAAGTATTCTGAGAGGGTTGACTTTAGATGTAATATGGATAGTCTGTCCAGACACACAGTGGCGTGTCTTCTGGATGTAAAATACTAGTACAAGACATTCCGTCTCTACCGGTGTGTATCTGTGCTCGGCACCCACCATTGTGCGGCTGAGGTAGTAGATTGCCTGTTCATGGCTGCCTTTGTTCTTCTGACCCAATAGGGCACCAAGAGAATGGTCCATAGCGCGGACATATAGTAAGAAGGGCTTCCCCATTATTGGAGCTACCAATACTGGAGGGCTTATACGGTACGCCTTGATATCGTCGAATGTGCATTGACATTGTTCAGTCCAGACGAAAGATACACCTTTCTTCATGAGCTGAGTGAATGGTTGACACCATCCAGAGAGGTTCAAAATGAATCGTCTGATGTAGGCTAGCCTTCCTTGTAGTCTACGTAACTCTTTAAGGTTTCTTGGAGGATGCATGTCAAGGATAGCCTTCACTTTCTTTGGGTCCATATGTATACCCTTTGAAGTGATGACAAAACTAAGGAACTTGCTGCTGGAGACTCCCAGAAAAGACTTGGTTGGATTCATCATGAGTTGGTGTGCACGCATTAGTTCGAACACCGTTCTTAAGTCTTGGAGGTGGTTGCCCTTGAGACAACTTTTGACTGTGATATCGTCTACGTAGCACTCCACAGTTTTGCACAAATGATCGCAATAAATTGTGTTCATTGCTCACCGGTATGTCGTCCTTGTATTCTTCAATCCAAAAGGCATCACCGTATTGCAGTATACCCCCAACGTTGTTCGAAAAGATGTGTGCTTCTCGTCGTTGGGGAACATCTTGATCTGGTTGTAGCCTGAGAACCCATCCATGAAGGACATCCGCTCGAAGCTGCAAGTATTGTCAATCATTACGTGGTAATCGGTAAAGGGAACTCGTCCTTCGGGCATGCAGAGTTCAAATCACGGTAGTCGATACAGACTTGAACTTTATCGTTCTTTTTTATGACTGGAATGATGTTGGCAACCCAGTCTGGGTGTTGTTTCTCGTGAATGAATCCACTGGCAATGAGCTTATTGACTTCATTCTCGATGGCTTATATGACGTCTGGTCGGAATCGTCGTTGTTGCTGCTTCACTGGCTTAGCTTTAGACGAAATGTTCAGGCGGTGCTTGGCGACTTTAGGGTCCAAGCCTGGCATGTCTTCATAGCTCTATACGAAGATGTTGATGTATTCTCTTATAAGCTATATAAGAGATTTGCATTCATCGCCAGATAGACTTTTGCTGATGAAGATTGGTTTGAAAGATGCTTCATCTCCTAGATTGACTTGGATGACTTCGTCTTCGGTAGGTTGTTCTTGTTGTTCGAAGCGCAGCTCCCACCTAGTATCCATCTTTTGGGCCCATTGTTCCAGCTCAATTGATTGGACATCGTCTATAATTTGGTCGACGGAAACCATGTTGACGGACAGAGTTGCTTTGAACATGTCACCGACGCTGGAGTCTGAGTCCCAGGGGGAGGAATAAGAACAACGATCTGCTTCATCATCTGATCGTTCGGGAGTTGTTGGAGGAGTGACATAGCCCAAATCAACACCGCTTCGTTGATAGTAGTTCTTGGGTTTGCCTGGAGGAGCAAAATATTGTATTGGCAATCGTCGTCCTCGGCCGTAATTTAGCCTTTTGTGGCTTTTGATGTCATATCCCATGTTCTGGATGATGTTCTTGGCTTGCCAACTATACCAGAAAAGTTGTATTTTCCCAGAGTCATTGTCAGCTTCTGCGTTGTGCTTGGGAGAAGTAGAGTCTGAAACAAACTTTCTCTCACCAATTATACGATCGAAGATGATTAGTTCTTCATCCTTCTTTCTGGCTGGAACGATGAAGTAGAGGATATCTTCAGGATAAACATTTTTCTGCAGGTGAGGCATAGTGACCGGCATGCAGAGGTGTGGTCCTATGCCATTCTCTAGGGCGTATATTGTATCTATATAGTGGTTTACAGATTGATAGACACCGGAGTAATTCAAAGATAAACCTTTACTAAGGAAATACGCAAGTTCCCCTTCAGGGATAACATCATCTGCTGAAGGTACATTATAATGAGTATTGATATACTCATTGAGAGGATCATCATCTAGAAGAGGAGCCACAGTCTTGGCCGAGTTCACCACGTAGGGTAATTCTTCAGGATTGGGAGGACGGGCATCAGCAGGTTCTTTCCGAGGTGTCTTGCTGAGTGTGATGGTCAATGGTTTGACCTTGTCAGGGTTCTTCTTTTTCACCCAAATTATGAGAGGCATTGGAGTACTTTTTAGAGTAGTACGTCTTTTGACTCGGATAATCAGGGGGCCATCATTGGAGGATGGACTTGCTTCAGCTTCATTGTCAGCTTCGTTGCCATCGTCCTTGGGGGGCTGAGATTGGTAAAGTACTGAATCTCCATAGTAAGCTTCGATGCCCTTAAAAGGATCGACATCGGTGAACTCCGTCTTCACGACACCGTCGATGTTGACGTATTTGAAGCACTGGTAAAGTGTGGAAGAAATGATCATGTTCTCGTGTATCCATGGACGTCCCAATAAGACGTTGTAGGATATATTTACATCGATTACATAACAGAAAACCTCCATTCGGAGATCACCAATCTGGCATTTGAGACGGATCATGCCCAGCAGATGGCTTCGACCAGTATTGAAAGCCATGATAGTTGTGTTGGTTGCATATAGCTTATGCAGAGGGATTCACAGTATTTGAAGCAGACTTCTAGGAATGATGCTGAGGGAGGATCCTGGATCGATGTACATGCAGTCCACCTTGATCGCTCCGATATACCTTGTATAGTACAGGGGTCTATCATGACAATTATTTTTGAGTAGCATGTCCTCCTATGAGAAGGTGATGTTGGGCACCACTTCTACAGTACTGTGGCAGTGGAGACATGAGACAAGATCTTCAGCGGGGGCTTTGACGTCAGCGAGGTAAGAGTCGACATGTAGTAATGCCTCACTTAAAGCCATCTACGTTTCTTTGGATAGTCGCAATAGATCGAACAGAGACAACCTGACAGGTGTATTGGCTAGCTGAATCGGTATGTCAAAGTTATAGGGCTGATCCATGCATTCGGGAGCTGGCGCCTTCAGAGACTTGTCAAACCGCATCTCCTTTTGCTTGGCTTTGTCCGTAGTTGGAGGTTTAGACGGGCCGACTTCTGAGCTTGTGGGGGCAACAAGAGCTTGAGGAGGTACTGCTTCTTCTTATGCGGGATCGTATGCCCGAAGATAAGTTTTTCCCGAACGCGTCTCGCCAGATAGAACCTCGTAGATGAGAGAGGATACCATATGGCATGACTTGTACTTCTGACCTTTTTTGCTTTGGGAAGTACTACCCCCTGCGTCACTTCTTGCACAAGGTCTGGATGGACCCACATGATCTCACAATGTTCATTCGTGAGAGGGACCAATGTTGAGTTGCGAGCTGGCAGTAGGTCGACGACTTCCATTATTGCCTTGGGAATCGGGACCACGCCGTCTAGGACTTTTGTGGGAGTAAAGTCACCAAACTGAAGAGAGATCATGTTAGAAGATACGACCTTGTCTTCAGCTTCGAGGTTGATTACTTGGTTGTCGATAAGTTGTTATATCTTCTTCTTCATGACGATGCAGTCCTTGGTGGAGTGATGCACGTACTGATGATAGAGACAGTACTTGAGATCGTTGAGTTGGCTCACCTCTGTAGGACGTCGTGGTGGAGGCAATGTCAGCTTATTATCCTTCGTCAATGTGTGAAAGATGGTAATGACATCGTCTTCGTCAAAGAAGAAGGTCTCCTTAGGCTTGTCAGAGGTGACCTGAGAATTGGAAGCTCCTTTGGATGTGTCGACCTTCATGACTTCTTTCCTTTTACCCTCACGAACAGGGATAGTTTGAGGATGCTTGCCCTTATCTTCGGATTTGTGTGTTTTCAACACCAGTAGTTCCAACTTAGGAACGTCGTTTTCAGCAACATCAGCGGCCCTAATAAAAGTGGGCCATGTATCATACTTATGTATACCCAAACAAAACTTTACTGTTGGAAGGAAGTTATGTCGACAAATATCCATAAGTTCTGAATCTGGTATGCCGAAGGGCATCTTCAGTGCTAGCCGCCTGAAGCGTTCGATGAAGACGATGACAGACTCAGTCCTTCTTTGCTTGGTCTCGATGAGGGTGGACATACTAAGTGCATGCCGCTCTCATAAAACCTGTTGAGGAACAACCTCTCCAAGTCTTTGAATGAATTGATACATCTGTCAGACAGACTGTAGAACCATTCGAAAGCTACCCCCAGCAAGGTGCTAATAAACAGCTTCAAAAAGAACGGATCATCTTTGGGCAAGTGCAGAGTCTGCGTATTGATGTACGTCATGTGCTGATGAGGAAAAGTCAACCCGTCAAATGAATTCAGCGTCAGCGGCTTATATTTAGGAGGGTAAGTAGCGTTCTCCCACTCAGGGGGATACGGTTGAGATATTTCCATCTTCTGAAGCTCGTCTTTGTGTGAGAAGGTGTCGAGACGAGCGACCAGGGAATCAATTGCATCCGGTTGATTGAGCAGGTATTGGGAAACGACTGCTGAACGATTGTCAGGCGTTGTTGGCGAAGGACCACCCCTAGTATTTCTAAGATTTGGAGGAGGCACAACGGAATGATACTCCTTTTGAAGTGAAGGAGGGTTGTTACTGTGAGCCGGACTAGCATGGGCAGAGACATTTTGTTGAGGTGGAAGAACAGCCCCAACAGCTTAACCGCCATAATACTGGTAAGCATATCGGTGATCTTAGCGAATGCTGTTTCAAGACCCTCTAATCGTTTGCTGGTCTGATCATTGGCTTCTTTAGGTCTTTCTCCGTCTGCCATGTATGTAGATAACATGCGAGAAATAATAGAGGAAACAGTACAACTGGTGCTAATATTGTCTGTCTCCGAGTGGATCAGTCCTTCATCTTCACGTAGAGGAGCCAGATAGTCGCCATCAGATTCAGAGGGATCGTCGTCCTCTGGAAGGATACCCCCAGTGTGAGGGTCATCCGCTTTAGACACTGAGGGAATACTATCCCCAGCTTGGGATTCTTCATCGTCCGTACAGAACCTTGCCTTTGACCGAGTACCCATATAAACTCCTTCAGATGTAACAGCCTGCTGGCCATCTGTTGGTAGACTTCTTCTTCTTTTTCTCGCGGAACTGAGAGAGAAAGTTGGGTTCATAGTCCACCATCTTTGATTGGGGCTTCCATAAGGGGGACTCCATGAAGCCATGTTGGATGAAACACACAGTGGCTTCTCATCGTCAGAAAAGTGTAGCCGTCGAAACACGGACTTTCTCTGAGGTACTCTTGTTGCTTTGGAGCAACAACAGTTGATAACAATAATGGTGCATGGATGTGCACTATGAATTGTTATGTCCTCCCTCGTTTTACGTTTATGATTTATCATATCGTGCAAGTCAGCGGAAGGGAGTTTTTCCTTACAACCCATGTTGCATGCATCGCCGAGCTTCGCATGCGGGTTCGTATGGAGAGTAGGCACATCCACACTTAGTTTACGTGCAGGGGAAACCCCCACACCTAAGTTCTGTGATGTCCTTGAAGACATCCCCGTGCTATACGTGTTGGGGCCTGCCTTTTTGTTGTGGGCACATAGGCCTTGGAGACTGGCCTTGGGCGCATGCTCCTTGACAGCATGTCTGAGCCTCCTTGATGTGGGCGCATAGTATGGATCCAGTGAGCCTGGGCACATAGCCTTGGGCGCATGGCTTTGGATGCCCTGCCTGATGAAGACAGAAGTATTCTGGTTGGGGCTATGCGCCCAAACACTGCCTTGGGCGCATGCTTGGTGGAGCAGCGCTGTTTTCTTCCAGTTTCGCCTCCTTCGTTTGTGAGCCTCACCGGGTTTGGCCAGAGCGTCGCACACCCCGATTCTTGGCATCGTAGTGTTTTTCTTTGCCAAGTCTCGGGTGTTAAACACCATGTTGTTGGTTGTGCAGAAAAGAAGTCACTGGGCTAGTAGAGCCCGGAACGGTATGAGCCTTCTCCATTTGGGGAACTTCTGTGGCAGAGTCATGCACCCATGTGACAGAGTCCTCCAGTTGCATATCTGCTATAACACTAGCAGGATATGCACAGCGAGCCTTCGGAAGCTAAGTCTTGCGAGACTTGTTTGGCTTTACTGATTTTGAGGGAGTAGAGCCATCCCTTGAGAGCATCTCTTCGAACGCCTGCTGATCGAAATTTACGATCAACATCTTCGGAGTACTTCCCACTTTGTCGGTATCGGATTGTGTCACCACCTTCTCGTCAAAGGAAAAGGTACTCCCCAGCAGAGTCGCCATTTTTGTGGACAAAAAAGAGAGAAGAAAATGATGTCTTTTCTTTATTGGCGCAAGGTACCACAAATCGAGTACGCCTGAGAGATCCTGCGCTGAGGATCCCCGAGTACAAAAAAGAATTATGGAGAATAGGACGATAGAGATCGAGCGGCAGTTGCTCCTTTACTCCGTTGACACTCTGATTACAAAAGTGGGAGAAAACCTAAGAAAATAGCTAACTCTCGGCTCACTGGCAAGAAGTGCAGCAATTTGGCTCTTGAAAATACTCTCCGTTCTGTGTTTCGAAGAAGGATGAAGCCCCCCTTTTATAGTTATTCTTGTGCTAGAATGATGTTATACGCCCACATAAGAAAACACGCTGGTTTTTATGTGGGCACATAGTCCTGCTTTGGGCGCATAGGATGTAGGCGCATACAGGCTGCGAGATCGTAGGTTGGTCGTGGTGTTGATGTGGCCGCATGCTTCGGTGCACGACTACTCATGGAGACTGACGTGGTCGTACGCTTCGGTGCATGTTTTGATCGTGGCTTTGACTGAGTCAGGCTTGGGCACATAGCCATGTCTCAAGCTATGTGCCCTCCTTTTGGAGGAGCTAGTCCTGGGCGCATAAAACTTCACTGGCTGGGCGCATGGAACGTCACTGACTGGGCGCATGGAGCTTCACTGGCTGGGCGCATGGAGTTCCACTGACTGGGCGCTTGCAGCTTCACTGACTGGTTGCATGGAGCTTCACTAGCTTGGGCGCATGGAGTTTCACTGGCTTGGGTGCATGGGGCTTCATTTGCTAAAAAATTTTCATGCTTCTACAATATTATGGATACCATACTTAACATCACATCATATATTCATTTGAAACATATGTGTATACTTTCATATCATGCCTACCTATATTACCATACATTATATTTATACATACAGGGATACATAACATACATGTCTACATTCTTACATTATATATTTATACATTACATGTATACTTATTACATTACATGTATACTTACATTAAAAACATATCTTTCATGCATATATCATATACCTTCATTCATGCATTACATCATATTCATTCATTCCTATGATGTATACCTTACATTCATGGATACAAAGAGAGAGGGAAAGGATAACATATAAGTGTGTGTGTGTGTGTGTGTGAAGGAGATGAGAGTGAGTACTGTGGCATGTGTGTACTGTGACAAGGTGTAGACAGTGAAGGAGTGTCAGGAAGGGGACATGTTAACAGTGAAGCAATAAACTACGCTCAAGTTATTCAGTTTTACATATGAACTCAGGTTTTAAGATAACTGTCTAAACTCAGATTTCATTTTTAAAACCAACTCATGTGAATTTCATTCTTAGGTTTCTATATAAACATATAACATACATTAAAATTTCAGTTTTGATTTAGTACATACCTATATTACAACCTATAATCCCAGTTCTATCATTCAAATATTATATGTTTACAAGAATACATACAAACATTCAATAAACCTAAATCCTATTTCAATTCTCAGAAAAAAGGAAAATAGTGGACATAAAACTGAGATGCATTCTCTGGTTTATATGCATACATGCTCGGGTTGTATTACATCCTAATTGATATTCAAATAAGTTTACATATATTAAGTTCAACTCATCATTCTCAGATATCATACATGTATTTAATCTCAGATTTCAAACTAGTTCTCAGTTTCAGTAAAATAGGAAACCCTAACATTCAAACCCAAATTGATTTCAAAAACCCAAATTAATCAACAATTAAACGTGTACAGACAATTAGTCATGTTATATGTGTCATGGGGGTGTGATTCGTGTCCAGTTTACTGGACACGAAGTTTCTATTCGAAAAACCAAACATATCAGTGAAAAATAGAACACAGTCTCGTACGGCTTGTTCGTGTCTTCGTTGGCACGCCTCAGGACATGAGACGACTCGTGCTCACAACCACATGTAGCCCACCAATAGGGCTACCAAATCGACATGACACGAGGTGTCCAAGTCGAGTCCTCTGCTGATATGAACCATGTATCAGAGAGGAAAATCACACTGCACTATGATAGTGTAAAACCGGTGCACGTCCAATACCATGTCCGACACGACACGAGAAGTCCTGAGACTCGAGGGATGACTTGTTAGTCATTTCCGCTCTGAGCATGCCAAGTGTTGCGTGTCCAAGTGACACGGACACACAGATATCTATCCCGAACAGCAGGGCACTCGTGCACACTCTCGTGCGGCGTGTCCAGCTCTCTGTGGACACGACACAGACACGATATTCACCTCAGTCAGACACAAAATCAAAGATCACATATATGGCTATAAATTCATTCAAATATATTTCAAAAGTACAAACAAAAACCCCTATTAGGCATTTCATCAAACACACATGCATAAATACTGATACGTGTCCGATACGGACACCAAACCAATTCCAATCCCTACCAAACTCACTCTATAGCTAGGGGACACCTAGATGGATGCTTCTATGGAAAGAAAATGGAGATTTGGCTTTTACCTATTGAGAGAGATCCCAATCAAAAAGCCCCAAAATGAGAAGTCCTCCACCAATGGCAATGGCCGAGTTAGCTCCAAACCTTGCAAGCAAGCTCCCTTCAACCTCTACTCCAGAAATAACCTCCAATGCAAGTGAATGGGATCAATTTGGTGGAGGAATGGTAAGATTTGATAATTTGGGGAAGAACTATTAGGGTTTCTAATGGGGGATTTCTAAAAGAGGCAAGTGACTAATAAGAGATATTATATAGGGGGGTTGGGGTCTCCATATGGCTGCTATAGTGGGCCGGCCACATGATATTAGGGTTTGGGTTTCTTGGGAAATGGTCATGGGCCTAATGCACTAGCTAGTTGATTAAGCCTTCTAATTAAAAGGGCCAACTACAAAGGAGACCCATTCTCTACATGAACCCAAGTCAACTTGAGTCAACTTAAGTTATATTAGGGTCCCACACCATTCTACGATGCTAACTAAGTCACCAAAGTCAAAGTCAAACACTAGGCTAGTCTCTATAGTCTCAACTAGCAAAAGTCAAAGATCACAACCAACAATCAAGCTATAATAAAATAATTAAAAAAATCATAATAACCAAAATACCCTCAAGCTAAAATGTGGTAGTGACAAATCTACCCTTCTTAAAAGAATTTTGTCCTCAAAATTTAGGACGAAACTAGACTAATGAGAAGGATAGAAAATCATACCTCAAGGTCCAAAAAGATAAGGGTATCGCTCGCGCATCTCATCCTCCCACTTCTAGGTGGATTCTCCTGGAGAATGATGCATCTATATGACGCGAACCAAGGATATCACCTGGTTCCTCAGCACCTTCTCTCGTTTATCTAGAATCTCCACAAACTGCTCTGGTAGCTAAGAGTAGGTCCCACCTCAATCTCGGAATGATCGAGTATATGGCTAGGATCTGCCACATACCGTCTCAACTACGACACGTGAAATATGTTGTGGACTCACACTAATGCAGGTGGCAAGTCTAGCCTGTAAGCCATGTCACAGACTCTTCTACTGATCACGAAAGGTCCGATGAAGCGTGGGCTAAGCTTTCCACCTCTACCGAAACGTATAGTACCACGTGTCGAAAAGATCCTCAAGAAAACCAGATCTCTAACCTAATCACAAACAAGGTCTTAATTACTAATATAATCAAACATGATCAAACAAAATCACAAACAAAACAACTCATAATTATAATCCTATCTCTAAGATGTACCTCAAACTCCTAAAGGTCTGTGGTGGCTATCGGTCCAGTGCCGATGTCTGTCCTGTGCTACGCCAAGTCGATCTCTCATGATCTTCACCTTCTTGGCTGCATCCACAACCATCTCAGGTCCCAATAAAGGTCGCTCTCCAATGTTATCCCAAGACAAGGGTGTACGACATTTGTGCCCGTACAGTACCTCGAATGGTGACATCTCAATACTGGCCTGAAAACTGTTGTTGTATGCAAACTCCACTAAGTACAGGTGATCCTCCCAGGATCCTCCAAAATCTATGACACAAGTCTACAACATGTTCTCGAGTGTCTGAATAGTCCTCTCTGACTGTCCGTCTGTCTTAGGGTGGTTTACAGTACTAAACTTGAGTTGAATGCCCAAAGTAGTCTGCAGACTCCGCCAGAAATGGGAAGTAAAGAGACTTTCTCGATCCGAGACAATACTCACCTGAAACTCCATATATCCTGACAATCTGCTGCATATACATCTCTGCTAGCCTCTCAGTAGAAGTACCTTCTTTAAATGGCAAAAAGTGAGCTGATTTGGTCAACCTGTCTACGATGACCCAAATTGCGTCTTTTCCTCCTGGTGTACGCGATATCCCGAAACAAAGTCCATCGTGATGTGCTTCCACTTCTACTCTGGAATGGGCAATGGCTGCAATAAACCTCCTGGCCTCTGGCTCTCTGCCTTTACCTGCGGACAGACCAAACATCTGGCTACAAAGCGTGCTACCTCCCGCTTTATCTCATACCACCAAACATGCTTCCTCAGATCTCTATACATCTTGTCGGCACCTAGATGTATAGAATATTGAGAACGGCGGGCCTCCTGCATCACCTGCTCCCGAAGCTCTTTCGTGGGCACACACAGTCTGGAACCGTACCTCAATACGCCATCCTCTGTAAGAACAAACTCATCATCTACCAATCTTGCTCGAACCTGCCCTCGGATACACCGCAGAGCAACATCCTCGAATTTAGTCGACTTGATCCTCTCCATCATGTTCGACTGAATCTGAAGGCCCCACATCTGTATTAGAACTCTGGCACAACGACCTCGATCCCTAGGCTCTCCAAATCTGCTCGCAAGTGATGATCCACTGTCAACCACATAGCTGTCGAATAACTACTCAAGGCATCGGCAACCACTGTTGGCCTTTCCTGGGTGATACTGTAAGGAAATGTCAAAGTCCTTCATCAACTCCAACCATCTACGCTGCCTCATGTTGAGCTCCTTCTGTGTAAACACATACTTCAAGCTCTTATGATCTGTAGAAATCTTTACCCGCTCTCCGTATAAATAGAGTTTCCATAATTTTAGAGCAAAAATGACTGCCGCCAACTCCAAGTCATGGGTAGGGTAGTTCTTCTCATTGGGACATAACTGCCTAGAAGCATAGGCAATCACCTTTCCATGCTGCTGCAAGACACAACCCAAACGCTTTTCTGATGCGTCACTGTAGATAGTGAACCCTCATGATCCTGATGGCAATGTCAGAATCAGAGTTGTCGTCATCCGCTTCTTCAACTCATCGAAAGCGACCTGCCACTCCTCTGACCAGATAAACTCTGTGTTTTCCAGGTCAGCCTAGTCAACGGCTCTGCAACCTAGGAGAAATCCTACACGAACCTCCTGTAGTAGCCTACCAATCCCAAGAAGCTCCTGATCTCCGCTACTGAACTCAGTGCTGTCCAAGTCTCAACTGCCGTGATCTTCTTCGGGTCAACTGAGATCCCATCTCCAGTCACAACATGACCCAAGAAGTCAACTCGGTCTAGAAAGAACTCCCACTTCGAGAGCTTGCCATAAAACTCCTCCCTCCTGAGAGTCTCCAGGACCACTCTCATGTGCTCCTCATGCTCCTCTTCGGTCTTCGAGTACACCAAGATATCATCGATGAAAACCACCACGAACTTGTCCAAGTACTAGTGGAACACCTTGTTCATCAGGTTCATGAATACCGCTGGGATATTAGTCAACCCAAATGGCATTACCATGAACTCAAAATAGCCATACCACATCCTGAATGCTGTCTTCGAGATATCCTCCTTCTTCACCTTCACTTGATGGTAGCCTGACCTCTAGATCAATCTTAGAAAATACCCTCGCCCTACTCAGCTGATCGAAGAGATTGTCGATCCTCGACAATGGGTACTTGTTCTTGATCGTGAGGTTGTTGAGTGCCCTATAGTCGATAACATCCTTACCGACCCATCCTTCTTCGGTATAAAGAGTACCGGTGCGTCCTATGGTGAAGAACTCGATCGGATGAAGTCCTTGTCCTACAGCTCATCCACCTGGTTTTTTAACTCTACCAGTTCACTGTTGTTCACCCTATAGACGTGCTGGGATATCAGCTCTGTGCCAGGCACTAAGTCTATGGAGAACTTCACGTCTCTGTCCGGTGGTGGTCCTGGCAAATCCTCCAGAACGACGTACATGTACTCCGCTATCAAAGGGTGTGGCAATGCCTGCTTCTCAACTAACACTCCGCAGAAAACTTTGCTACTCTGCTTCGCCTACCGTCGGGTGAACTCGAACTCTGGCTCTCCTGGCGCTTTGAAAAAGAACTCTACCCCTGCGACAATCTATACTGACGTTGTGCCTGCTCAACCAATCCATACCGAGAACGATATCGTAGTTCGGTAGTAGCATTACGAGCAGACTCATCCTCTAGTTCTCGGCCTCCCAAATCAACTCTCCGACCCTACGAGGATGATGCCACCCCCGATCATGATCTTGCAAGTCCTAGGCAACGATTCAGAAAGAAGATGGTGTCTAATAGCAAAAGATACAGACACAAAGCTGTGGGAAGCCCTTGAATCGAACAAAGCAAAAGCTGGAATAGAGTCGAAAGAACAAAACCTGCAATCAGCTCCCCGATAGCCTCTGCGTCCTCAGTTGCCACGGCGAAAGCTTGTCCCTGCTGACCTTCCCAGGCCTGCTATTGGTGCTGAACGAACCTCTGCTGCTAAGTCTGCAAGGGTCCCTTCTGCTGCACTGCTGGGGCCTGGATCCCGCTCTCTGAGCTGCTCGTCCCGAAGATAAGGGACACTCCTTCAGCTGGTGCTCCGCCGAACCGCAAAGTAGGCACTTCCCGAGCCTCTTCCTCCAGTCACTCCATACATGCCCTGGCTTTCTGCAGAAGTCACAACTAACGGGCTGCTTCCTGAGTGCCTGTGTCTGAAACCTTGGCTGCTGCTGCACCTGCTGGAAAGGTGCACGGCCCTATCCCTGGAACTGCTGTGGCTGGAACTGCCTCTGCTGGTGCTGGTACTGGTGCTGCTGCTGAAAGAGAGGCCTCTTGGCCTGGCCTCCGCTGCTACTCGCTCTATGAGCGTCTCATCCTCTCTTAAGCTTCAGCTCAAGATTATCCTCTGCTGCTAGGGCACCCACCAGAATCTCCTCAAAAGTGGTACTCCGGTCACTCTTGGTCAAGGACTTGACCTCGTCGACTAACCCCTTCCGAAACCTTTATGCCTTCGCTGTCTCACTGAGTCCCTCAACAACTCTTTTAAATGGCAGAACTCCCCAGCGTACTCCTCGACAGTCTGACTGCCCTGAACTAAGCTCTCAAACTGCGACTCCTGGGCGCCAAGAGCTATGTCAGGGAAAAACTTCTCCTTGAACAACTTCTTGAAGGCTGCCCAAGTCTGTCCCTCTATACCGACCCTCGGGCCCGTATGGTACCATGTGCGGGCCAGGTCCTGCATCTGGTTACCTGCCGACTCAATCTGCAGTCGAACTGGTATCTCCACCAGCCGAAAGATATCCTCGATGTGCTCTATCCAGTCGTCCGTATACAGAATCCCCTTTGTGCCGTAGAAGTCCCAGTGATGCATCTTCTGGCACTTCTGGATCCCTGGCGTCCTCTGCTGATTATGCTGGATCTGGCCACCCTGCGGCTGTACAGTAACTCTCTCCACAATCGTTATCGCCAGCTGATGGGCATTATCAATGCCCTGCCTGAAATCGGCAGCCTGGCGATGTTGGGCCTCCACCATCCGCTGGAAGAAGGCAAAAAGCTGGGACGGCGTCAACCGATCCTTAGGAGGCTGCTGCTGGTAGAAATCAGGAATGACGGGGGAAGGTCTCTATACAGGATGAGGTGCACCTCTAAATATGGCAGAAACGCCAACCTGAGCTGGCATAACAGGACAAGAGGTGGCCGACCTCTCGATAGTATCCTCCGGGCCAGAACGATGAGATCGTGTCTCCATAACCATCCTGAAGACAGATCAAACAAGAAGCAATTACTAAGAACGAAGCGAAAAATTAAAGAAGGACAGTTTATTTTCAAAGGAAAGCATTTAATCAGCAATAATTTAGATGACAAGTATTGGATAAGAGTTTTTTCTAAATGTGATTGAGTACCTCAAAACCTTATCCTATATCCAACTGCAGGCTGCAGTGATACTCTAGTTCAAATACCACTACAAAATCTTGACCTGCATGGGCCACCACTAAAAATGTGTCATGACCCACACCCAGTGTAGGGGCACAAGAAGTAGGTACATCCAGCCTACGCCACAGTGTCGGCGGTAGAACGTTGTCCTAGGTCACAAGCATCTAACAGTTATAAGGTACATATACAGTATATACTCTCTAACGGAGGACAGTACAGAAATATACAGCTCAATCACAACTAAGGTAGAAGTACGGTAAGATAGATAGATATGATATGAAAATCACCAAATGAAATACAACAGGAGAAGAAGTCTAAGTGTCTAAGATAATATCTCCACAAAACATCTAGAATAACAACAAGATCCCAAATATATACATCAATGTATCCAAATGAGACAAGACAAATAAGTAAGATAACTAGTCTAGCTAACTAGCCTAGACTACTGGGGTAATGTCCTCTGCAAGGACTGGGTCCTCCTGGGAGTCCAGCTCGCAGGTGTTATCTAGGCCTGCTCTATAGTAGGTCGGACAAAACTCCTCATCTGGGTCCTCTGTAACATTTTCAACAGGTCCAGTCAGGATAGGAACGAGCCCAATACATCTCACGTAGTTCATATCATGACAGGAAATGTAAGCATGCTATAGAGTAAGATACATGAAATACTGAAGAATATACATAAAGTAAAAGAGATGACTGTAAGGAAATATCTACTATAAGTAAAGAACTATCAGTGGCTAGTGATATAGAGTATAAGATAGACATATGAAAGGCTTGAAATTGCACATGATCATACTAAAGAGTTTGCACATGATTATACTACTTTGGAATTGTTCACATGACCATTTATACTCTCCCGTACCCCAATCAATACACAAAGATCCAGACAAGTTATGTTATTGTACATGATTTCACATGGGGGCCCATAAATGTGTGCACATGAAGTATACATAAGGGCTCTGTGAACATGAGAGTATATGAATCACAAGAGTGCACATGAATGATGAAAGCACATGAATACATAATGTACGTAAAAAGCACATGACATGACGTATCCCGATGCTCCCGAGGGATATAACATCTCATGAAAGGATCCATATAGTACCAATCCATGTTAACCACGTGACAGCATCAAGTAAAGTAATCTAGAGCAAGAATATAAATTCTAACAAGTATGAAACGGTCAGAGAATGTACTCGCCTGATATCCTGAGTATCTGATGAGTATAGATGTCCAGACAGAGTAGATGAGTCCTATTTAGAGCAACACAGGTCACATGTCCAAAAAAGTAATACTGAAGATTACAATGCATACTACATGATTTCTAGGTCAATCTGGCCAAAGTCAACTCTGGTCAACTCTAAAAGTCAAACTAGGTCAATATGGGCCATAAGTCAACTCTTGGTCAACTCTGGTCAATTCTAAAGGTCAAACTAGGTCAACCTTAGTCAAACTAGGTCAATCTAGTTAGGGTTTGGTCAACCATTGTCAACTAGTCTAAGTTAGACATTTCTAGGCCTAAACCAAGCTAAGCCTAAAACTCACTTCCTATACCAAGACACCAAACTAAACCACATTGCTAAATAAGGGATATTATGGATACCATACTTAACATCACATCATATATTCATTTGAAACATGTGTATAAATTCATATCATGCCTACCTATATTACCATACATTACATATATACATACAGGGATACATAACATACTTGTCTACATTCTTATATTACATATTTATACATTACATGTATACTTACATTAAAAACATATCTTTCATGCATATATCATATACCTTCATTCATGTATTACATCATATTCATTCATTCCTATCATATATACCTTACATGCATGGATACAAAGAGGAGGGAAAGGATAACATATAAATGTGTGTGTGTGAAGGAGATGAGAGTGAGTACTGTGGCATGTGTGTACTGTTACAAGGTGTAGACAGTGAAGGAGTATAAGGAAGGGGACATGTTAACAGTGAAGTAATCAACTACTCTCAGGTTATTCAGTTTTGCATATGAACTCATGTTTTAAGATAACTATCTAAACTCAGATTTCATTTTTAAAACCAACTCATGTCACTTTCATTCTCAAGTTTCTATATAAACATATAACATACATTAACATTTTTAGTTTTGATTTCAGTGCATACCTATATTACAACCTATAATCCCAGTTTTATCATTCAAATATTACATTTTTACATGAATACATACAAACATTCAATAAACCTAAATCCTAATTCAATTCTAAAAAAAAAAGGAAAAACAGTGAACATAAAGCTGAGATGCATTCTCAGGTTTATATGCATACATGCTCAGGTTGTATTACATCCTAATTGACATTCAAATAAGTTTACATATATTAAGTTCAACTCATCATTCTCAGATGTCATATATGCATTTAATCTCAGATTTCAAACTAGTTCTCAGTTTCAGTAAAACAGGAAACCCCAACATTCAAATCCAAATTAATTTCGAAAACCCAAATTAATCAATAATTAAACATGTACAAACAATTAGGTATGTTATATGTGTCAAGGGGGTGTGATTCGTGTCCAATTTACTGGACACGAAGTGTCTATTCAAAAAACTAAACAGTATTAGTAAAAAACCGAACACAGTCTCGTACGGCTTTTTCCTGTCTTCGTGGACACGCCTCAGGACATGAGATGACTCGTGCTAGCAACCACATGTAGCCCACCAATAGGGCTACCAAATCGACATAACACTGAGGTGTCCAAGTCGAGTCCTCTGCTGATACGAACCATATTCAGAGAGGGAAATCACACTGCACTGTGACAGTACAAAACCGGTGCACATCCAATACCGTGTCTGACACGACACGAGAAGTCCTGAGACTCGAGGGATGACTTGTCAGTCGTTGCCCCTCTATGTATGCCAAGTGTCGTGTGTCCAAGTGTCACGGACACGCAGATATCTACCCCGAGCAGCAGGGCACTCGTGCACACTCTCGTGCGGCGTGTCCTGCTCTCTGTGGACACGACACTGACACGATATTCACCTCAGGCATAGACGAAATCAAAGATCACATATAAGGCTATAAATTCATTTAAATAGATTTCAAAAGTATGAATAAAAACCCCTTTTAGGCATTTCATCAAACATACATGTATAGACACTGATACGTGTCTGATACAGACACCAAACCAATTCCAATTCCTACCAAACTCACTCTACAGCTAGGTGACACCTAGATGGATGCTTCTATGGAAAGAAAATGGAGATTTGAGTCAATTTGAGGGATTTTACCTATTGAGAGAGATCTCAATCAAAAAGCCCCAAAATAAGAAGTCCTCCTCTAATGGCAATGGCCAAGTGATCTCCAAACCTTGCAAGCAAGCTCCCTTAAACCTCTTCTCAAGAAATGACCTCCAATGTAAGTGAGTGGGATCAATTTGGTGGAGGAATAGTAAGATTTGATGATTTGGGGAAGAACTATTAGGGTTTCTAAAGGGGGGATTTCTAAAAGAGGCAAGTGACTAATAAGAGATATTATATAGGGGGTTGGGGTCTCCATATGGCTGCTATAGGGGCCGACCACATGAGATTAGGGTTAAGGTTTCTTGGGAAATGGTCATGGGCCTAATGCACTAGCTAGTTGATTAAGCCTTCTAACTAAAAGGGCCAACTACCAAGGAGACCCATTCTCTACATGAACCCAAGTCAACTTGATTCAACTTAAGTTAAATTAGGGTCTCACACCATTCTACCATACTAACTAACTCACCAAAGTCAAAGTCAAACACTAGGCTAGTCTTTATAGTCTCAACTAGCAAAAGTCAAAGATCACAACCAACAATCAAGCTATAATAAAATAATTTTAAAAAAATTATAATGACCAAAATACCCTTAAGTTAAAATGTGGTAGTGACATGATGACTTCTCTATGAACGCTCTTTCATATACTGAACTAGAAAATGACCATTCTTGAATTACACGATGAACACAAAGTGTAGAAAAGTAAGCATAGAAAATCTCTAAAAGAGATTGATGCTCTCAAGCAAGAAACAGAAAGACTCTCTAATATCATTTGTGATATAAAAGAAAAAACTCCTACTTCTGACACAGATGAGATTGAATCACTTAGACTAAAGCTTCAAGAAGCTCTGGATGACATAAACAAAAAGGATATTGAATGTCAAACCCTCAAGGAGGGATACGACATTTCCAATAAAAAGATACTTATTGCAAACCAAAAGAAATATACAACTTCTATCAAATACAATAAACTTCTTGCAAAAAACAAAATACAAGATTATATAAATATGGTTTACCCAAATGTACGACGCCATAGTCAAAGACACACTAGCATACATCACAATACTAGTTACAAGAGTCACACTCACACAAACACACCACATAGGCCCTATCCCCAAAAAGTGGACACACAAAAAGGGTCCTTTATGAAGAAAAATACGAACACGGCACATCATGATTTTTACTATAGTCACCATAAAAATCATGCTAGAACAACTCGTGCTCAAAATACTCACTTGATTTCTTCTAGACCCATGACACCTACTATGTGCCACTATTGTGGTCTACTTGGGCACACATCTCATTATTGTCAAATGAGAAAGCATGTTGATATGAGAATGCTAAAATGGGTTCCTAAAACTAACAATCAAGGACCCAAACATTTTTGGGTATCAAAGTCTTCATCTTCAATTAATGTTGTAGGTGAACCCTTCATCGCATGCTGGAAGCAAGTGGATCCTCGATAGCGGTTACTCATGGCACATGACCGCTGATGCTTCACTTTTTGCAACGCTATTGATAAAGAAGGAAGGAAACGTATCCTTCGACAATAACTTAAGGGGATACATCATCAGACATGGTAATATCGGTTTTCCTTCTTACCCTTGCATTAAAAATGTTTGCCTTGTCACAAATTTGAAGCACAATCTTCTTAGCATAAGTTATCTCACGGATAATGGTTATAGAGCTAACTTTGTCAAACATAAATGCTTCAGTTATGATAGTACAAATGGCTCGATTATGTATGAAGGGATTAGAGAAGACAACATTTACGTCTTTTATCTCGTTGAAAGTACTAATAATGACATGTGCTTAGTAGTGAAGAATGATGAGAGTTGGCTTTGGCACATGAGACTTGGACATGCTAACATGGATAGCATCTCCCGACTTGCCACTAAGAAACTAGTTAGAGGACTCTCAAATGTTCTATTCAAGGAAGACATGATATGTGAGGAATGCGATAAAAGTAAGTTAACTAAATCCTCCTTCAAGTCTATCAACTCGGTAAGCACTACTAGACTCCTTCAACTTATTCATATGGATTTATTCAGTCCTAGTAGAGTAGCTAGCCATGGTGGTAAACTTTATGCTTTTAGTTTAGTGGATAATATTTCAAGATTTACATGGGTTATTTTTTTTGCAAATAAAAGTGATACTTTTCGTGAATTTGTTGCTTTTTGTAAACGTGTTCAAAATAAGAAAGGCATTATGATCAACAAAATTAGAAGTGGTAATGGAGGTGAATTTGACAATGTCGATTTTAAAAATTTATGTATTAAAAATGGTTTTGGTCATGATTTTGCTTGCCCTAGAACTCCACAACAAAATGGTTTTGGCCAGGGTCATATTAAACCAATATAAGCTCTCTCAATATTTTTGGGCAAAAGCCGTTAATACGACATGTTATGTTGTAAATAGGGTTTTAATTAGACCTATTTCTAAGAAAATTCCTTTATGAGCTTTGGTTTGACAAAATTCAATCTATTGAATATTTTAAAGATTTTGGATACAAATATTTTATCTTGAACACCAAAGATAACCTAGGCAAATTTGAAGAAAAGGCCTATGAAGGTATATTCCTTGGTTATTTAATGCATAGTAAGAGTTTTTGTGTCTTTACCAAAAGAAGTCTTATAGTCGAAGAGTCGATCAATGTCACTTTTGACGAACTTAACACTTCTACATCTAGCACCCTGACCGATGTTGATGAACTCTCTTATATAGCTTGGACAATTCTTCTCTTTGGAGATACAAATGCTCCTTCATCTAGTAATGAAGTTGAGATCTCTCCACCTAAAAATTCTTCAACTATAGAGACTTGTCCAAATGGTCTCCCAAAGAATAGAGATTTGTCACTCATCATCCCAAGGAACTCATTATTGGTGGCCCTTCCGCATGGGTTAGCACTCGATCCTATACACGAGATCACTGTGCAAATGTAGCTTTTATTTATCAAATAGAGGCTAAAAATATCAACGATGCTTTTAATGATAAATTTTGGATGCTTACAGTACAAGAAGTGCTCAAGCAATTCGACAGAAACAACGTTTAGGAACTCGTTCCTATGCCCCACAACTACCTTATTATTGGGATAAAGTGGATGTTTCGAATAAGCTTAATGCGGATGCAATTATAACTCGTAACAAAGCCCGATTGGTTGTTCAAGGCCATAACCAAAAGAAAGGTATTGATTATGAAGAAACCTATGCACCGGTTGCTCGTCTCGAATCCATCCAAATGTTTTGTGCTTTTGCTTGTTTTAATGATTTTAAACTTTTTCAAATGGATGTCAAAAGTGCATTTTAAAGAAGAGGTGTATGTCAAACAACCTCATGGCTTTAAAGATTTTTACTTTCTAGATCATGTTTTCAAATTACACAAAGTCCTTTATGGCCTCAATCAAGCTCCTCGTGCTTGGTATGAGCGTCTTAGATTTTTCTACTTTCTCACAACTTCTCCAAGGGCAAAGTTGACACCACTCTCCTTATAAAATCTCACAATGACACACTTTTATTTATCCAAATATATGTAGATGACATCATTTTTGGTTCCACTAATAAATACTATGTGAAAATTTTGCAAAAGTTATACAGGATGAGTTTGAAATGAGCATGATGGAAGAATTATCATTCTTTCTTGGATTACAAATCAAGAAAGGACCTCAAGGCACATTCATCAATCAAGCCAAATACACCAAGGATCTTCTTAAGTGTTTTAAACTGGATACATCCAAATCAATGAGAACTCCTATGGCCACTTCAATGAAGCTTAATCAAGATGATAATGGTGTATTGGTCGACATTCGTAAGCATCGAGATATGATCGGTAGATTTCTCTATTTAACTACTATATCATGTTTAGTGTATGCTTATGTGCACGATACCAAGCAAATCCTATAGAATCACACTTATGTGCCGTTAAGCGTATTTTTTGGTATCTCAAAGGCACCATTAATATAGAAATTTGGTATCCAAAATCTTTATCCGTTGAGCTTATCGGCTACTCGGATGCATATTTTATCGGATGCAAGATTGACCAAAAAAGCACTAGCTACATATGTTAATTCCTTAAAAAATCCTTGGTCCCATGGTTTAGTAAGAAATAAAACTCAGT
The DNA here is from genome assembly GCA_029216955.1 of Iris pallida. Classification (NCBI taxonomy): domain Eukaryota; kingdom Viridiplantae; phylum Streptophyta; class Magnoliopsida; order Asparagales; family Iridaceae; genus Iris; species Iris pallida. The sequence goes on along the minus strand of JANAVB010039218.1, from coordinate 297,761 downwards.
TGCCCTTTCCATAACTGAGGCTGAATACACTGTAGCTGGATGTTGTTGTGCACAAATTCTTTGGATGACACAAACACTTGTTGACTATGGTATTTCCTTAAATGACATCTATATCAAGTGTGACAATACTAGCTCTATTAATCTTACTAAAAAAATCCTATTTGTCACTCTCGTACGAAACAACATTGAGATTCGACACCATTTTTTACATGATCATCAACTAAAGTGAGACATTTATCTTGAATTCATTGACACTGAGCATCAACTTGCTGATATCTTTTTCAAACCTTTTGCCGAAGTTGTCGGAAGATCAATCTTCTTGAAAAATATTTTTGATTATTATTTCCCTACTTCGAAAATTTTGACAAAATTTTGTGATGATCCGTCGGACTATCCGATTGACAACAGAACCTTTTATGTGGGTCATTCGGATAATCCCCCGGATCTGCTCGATAAACCGATGGATTTTTTGACTATTAAAATCCAGCACAGATAACCATGAGTCGGCCTCTTCATCTCCCCAAATCAAATTTTTACCTACCGCAATCACTGCGATTTTATCTTCAAGCGAATATTCTGCCAAATTTTTGGGGTATTCCATCATATTTTTCGAACGACACATTATGACGTGGAGTTCGAATGGCTGTGCCTTTTTTCTTTTCACAAGAATTTGCTAAAAACCCTTCATCTACCCTCATTCAATACCCCTTTCCTCTCATTACTCCTTTAAAAACCCCTCTGCCCCCTTCTCACTATTCTCTCCAAACTCCTCCAAAGTCTTCTCCAACGTCTGGTTTCGCTCATCATGTCTTCCCATAGCAAGCGCTCTCGCCACGACGTCTCCTCCTCCTCCTCCGTGCCGCCCTTGCCTCTCTATTCTCTCCGTCAGCCACCACACATGGGTACAACCAACCATCTTCAAATCTGCACAATACTCTCGTGACTAGTTTTAAACTTTCCATAAACTTTCGATCTGTCCAGACAAGCCCATCCCTTTTCTCACCTTCCCAAACCATCGAGAAACTCCTGAGTTTGCAAATATCGTCGACCTCCTGGAACAGCAAGTGGACATCTACCCCCTTGCTATCAGGATGTTCTATTTTAACTTGGTCCCTACCACTGAAGAACCTAAGTTTGAAACAAAGGTCGGTGGTGTCAAAATTACAGTTAATCCTATCTCTATGGCCAGTATTCTTGGCCTAACTGAACAATCTTCCTACCGATCTTTACCACCTTTGATTGAACATATAAAAATCTCCAACGATCTCTTTTACGAAGAATTCCTGTTTAATATCTACGATCGTCCTGCTGTCCTTAAACTCGATAATAAGGACCTTAACCCATTTTTTAATGATCTCCATCACATATTATGCCACTCTATCGCTCCAAAACATGGAAATATGGACAATCTATCCATTGAAGATCTAATTACCATGTACTATCTTGTATCCAAACAGCCCCTCTTCTTAGCCAAGACTATCATCTTTACAATGATCCAGATTCGGATAACCACCCATCGGTCTCTCCTGTTCAGGATGTACATCACCATGATCCTAGAAGCCAATAGGGTTGATCTAACCAATTGACCTAAAGGATACAAACCTATACTCCTTGCTAAATCCAAAACCCATGCCCTCCATTCGGCCTCCCGCTCAACTCCAGCTATAGCCGCAAGCTCTTCCTTTTATACTCTGACTTCTACGATCCTACCTCCTAAAATTCGTCGATACATCAATCGACGTTTTGACTCTCTCGATCTCCACCTCGAAGTTTATTCAGGCAGCTACCTAAGGCCTCAGTACTTTCATTCATCATGCTTAAGAAGCATGATCCTTTCATCAATCCCAATGTGCCTCATCATGACTACCCTGAGCCACGCTTTACTGACACCAACGTCTATGGCTTCATGTATCCAGGAGGCATAGATCCCTATGCTGCCTTTACCTCTGCCTCGGGCGCCGATGAGGATCCCTCAGCAGACGTCGACTCTCCGGCCGATCCTAATAATTGATGGTTGCTTGCACGAGGTGGTGGTGTGTCTCAGAATAAATATGTTTTATGTTTTTTGTAGTCTTTCGTGGACTTTTTAGTGTGTGGTCCTTGGCTTGTGAAGTCCTTTGGGGACTAGGTTTATTATATTTTGTCTTGAGAAGTTCTTCAGGGACTAGTTATCTGGTCTTATTAGCAGTTTGTATGGTTCTCTGTGTATGTCCTAGCAAGGACAACTTTATGCCTTAAACTTTTTATGCTATCCAATGCATATGTTTCTCCTGTTCATCTACACTTTTTTTATCCCTAGCACATGTCCTTACAGTTTGTATAAATGCGAAAGGGGAAGAAATTATATTGAGGGGAATATATCATATTACAGGAGAGCTATCTCCTAAACCTGTACGTTTGTCAATTATCAAAATGGGAAAGATTGTTGGGACATTGATTTTAATATATTGACCATAATTAACCACTGTAATGTTTTAGTTCTATTACTCTATATGAACAATATGAAGCACTCACCGCTAAAAGAAATGGGGAAGATTGTTGTCCCTAGTACATGTTCTTCCAATACTTACAATGCAACCATAGCTCATAAACCACACTCAAATAGTCCTAAGATGATAGCAAAAGAATCCAAGATGAGAAGCTCTACTGGATCTCTAAGTGTTTGAAAGTGTTTAGGAAATCTTGTAAACACTTATGCATGAATGCCAAACAAAAAGCAAAAAACATTTCTATAAATCAAATAAGTATCTATGAAGGAGCAAAAAATTCGTCGGATATTCGGGTATATCTGACAGATAATCCAAATGGACACAACAACTATTTGTGGTCCCATTCGGATCATCCGTCGGATATCCGGATTATTTGACATATAATCCAAATTGACACATCAACTATTTATGGGTTCATTTGAATTAACCGTCGAATCTCCACGGATCTCCTTCGGATAATCCGAGTTGAAACAACAAGTATTTGTTGTCCATTCAGATCATCTTTCGGATTATCGCGGATCACCACCGGATAATCCGAATTGCCTTGCTAGCTATTTTCGAATTCAAATCCAATGACTAGATGTTAGAGATTTAATGCATCCAATGACTCTATTTCTATTTGTTACTGTTGGGTCGAATAATCCGTCGAAAGTCCTCGGACATCCGTCGGATAATTCGACTCTGTGCAGAAAATGCTTTATGCTCTTGGATTTATATAAATAGTCTTCCCCTTTCTTCATAAATTCTTATCCACTTGAGCCTTAAATTTCTTATGTACCAAAGAGCTCCACCATAACTCAACAAAACTTTTATTTGTCATCCACAAAAGTGTTAGAGTTATTTCAAAGAGTTGTTACTTAGATCTTCCAAGTGTTCAAGAAGATCAAAATCTTTTCTCTTGTGTTTAAAGTAGACGAGCCTTCAGATAAAAACTCGTATGTAAGATGTTGACATGCCTTCGGATAAAAAACTCGTGTGTAAGAAGTTGACGAGTCTTCGGATCAAAGCTCATGTTGTATTATTTACTCAAATACTGGACTAAAGCTGTAGAGAATTCTGGGACCGGAGTGCCCGAAGAAAGGATACCATGATACATCGAGTGTTTGATCTATTCTCTCTTTTTGAATGATATTTACTTTGCTTAACTAAGTACGCCTATGCACGCATGAACAGTGACTATTGTGCTGCTGTGCATATCCACAAACATCGCTGGCACATGACTCATTTGATTGTAGGATTTGGAATATCAATCTTTATTTTAATGATTTGGTATTTTAGTCCCATATCGACTAGAAGTGGTGTCACTACCATATTTTAGCTTGAGAGTATTTTGGTCATTTTGGAAATTTTGAATTTAATTTAAATTGTTTGAGTGTTGATTGTTATTTTTGACTTTTGCTAGTTGTGACTTTAGAGACTAACCTAGATGTTGACTTTGACTTTGGTGACTTGGTTAGCATGGTGTGGTCCCTAATCTAACTTAAGTCGACCCAAGTTGACTTATTTTGGACTGAGCTGCATGGAGAGATTAGGTGCTTTAGGTGTTTGAATTAATGGCTAAGGGTATGAACCATTTAACATCTAAACTTGGCCCAAGCCCACTAGCCATCAACCCTAACCCTAATTTCCCTCTAAGTGGCCAGCCTAGGGTTTTCCCCCACCCCTATTTAATACCTCTTGAATCATTCTTGCCTCTTTTTACACCAATTCTAATTTTGACAAAAAAGATGTATTGTCCATTCTTCAACCCTTCATAATTTCTTCATTTCTATTACTTTTTAACTCTAGTCTTCTGTATTGGGATCTATTTAACCCCTATTTACTATTGGTGGTGAGAAATCTCAACTTGTATGTAATTTGGAGCTTGAAAGTTGTAAGAAGGATCCTTTTATTTGGGGCTTTTTCCTTGAGTTTAACACTCAATAGGTAAACCCCTCAAACCACCTCCATTTTTTGATTTCTTTGGATGGATGCATAGATCTAGGTGTCCTCTAGCTATAGAGTGAGTCTTGTGTGAATTCGTGTCAATTTGGTGTCTGTATCAGACACGTATCATAGGTTGTGTGTATGTATTTGATAAAATACCACAATAAGTTTTTCTTTGATATTTTTGAAATGTTTTTGAACTGATTTGTTGATTTATATGTGTACAATGTTTTCCCCCATGACTGAGTTGATTTTCGAGCCATGCCCGTGTCCAAACAGGACATGAACACGCTCACAGCAAGCACGGGCAGTGTCCTGCTGCTCGAGGAGCTTTTCTCCTCGCACAGGCCAGGTAGGAAGCTGCCACTTGGCAGTGAGGTGGGTGCCATGACTGGCATGTCAGCCCCCAAGCCTCATGTCAAGTAGATTCGTGTCGGATATGCAAAATAGTGTACATTATTTTAGATGACATGCATGTACACGAGAAACCTGGCCTGATACAGGCCTCGTGTCCGTACTGGACACGGCATGGACACCTTATAGCGTGTCAAATGTATAGCCCTATACGTGGGATACACGTAGGCATGACCACGTGGCGTGGGGTGTCGTGTGTCGTGTCCACGAACCCTGTGACTCGCAGTACGATACTGTACAGCCGTACGTGTGTCTGTGTGTGTTCTCGAGTCGGGACACGTCGAATCCTACTTTCCAGGACACAACACAACCTGTGTAGCACGTGTACACCTACACGACACATTACCAACCTATTAATTTGGATTATACTGTGTTTTCGATATGGATTTGTGTTTTCCCCCAAAACTCTGATACACACAGTATCAATGCATTTTCCTAATTTTCGAATATGGTTTAAATTTGATTTTAAAAACTAATTATATGTTTTATATGTGTTATTAAATGCTGGGATATGTGTTGAGTGTTGGGATTCACATGTGGAGCTTTGGTTGGATTTAGATATGTTTCGAGTTGTTTTTTTGGCACTCAAATTGACATCAACTGAACTGCTGCATATATGTTAATATATGTACACTTGATATACTTTTTGTACATTGATATGACTGAACATTTGAATGTTTGTACACCCACCTTTGTTTGCCATGAAATATAAAAGAACAGAACAATTATCGGAGGACCGGACTTTTACTTCACGTTACAAACTCGCTTGTACAAAGAAAGCCTAGGGACGAAAACCTAGGTACAGTAATCTAAGTTCAATTGTTTATTTTAGATTCTGGGGAGTGACGATAGAGGCTCGGGAAGGCGACGGCAGCCCTGCCTTACTCCTTGGACGATCGGTATGCAGCCTTGACTTCTGTGACGGGATGGTTGGCATTGATGAAGAAATGCTCTTCGTGCTCTCCTCGTATTGCTCTTCTGACTTCTCTCTCTCTCTCTGTGTATTTTCTCTCTAATTATTAGGGGGAAGCTCTCTCTATCTATCTTTTTTCTTCTCTTTTGCAAGGGAATGGCACCTTGCCTATTTATAGGAGTGGGGGCATCATTAGGGTTTGAATGATTGCCCATTCTCAAAGTGGCGGCGGCCTGATGTTTAATCAATCTGGACTATTAGTCTTAAGCGTGAAGGATCTGGGCCATAAATGTGGATAGTATTGAATCCTGTGAATGATTAATGTTGATTGCTTTAAATCTTCATGATTGGTTATGCCGAGCTTGGATCTCTCACCACGTGTCCCATTGGCTTGATCATGAATGATATGACCTGATCTCATTAATTATGAGGATAACGTTAAATATAGTTATTAGGATCAGGTAAATCTCTGATTGATTTACATCCCATAATCACCCTTGCTACCAGCTGTCAAGTTATGGGGGCAATTGAACCTCTGCCACGTGTCTTAATGGTGGACCCTGCCAGAGCCGCATGATATCCATGAACCGCATGAGACAGCGTCTCAGTGAGCCGCATAGGTATAGTACTTACGAGCCGCATGGGATGGTTTCTCGGTGAGCCGCATAGGTATAGTACTTGCGAGCCGCATGGGATGGTTTCTCGGTGAGCCGTATAGGTATAGTACTTGCGAGCCGCATGGGATAGTTTCTCGGTGAGCCGCAGGAAGAGGATTCTTGCCAGCCGTATGAAGCTGTTCTTCAATTGAGCCGCATGGGAGTAGCTACGTGGCAATCTTGGATCGTGTCAGAGATTTTCTCCTGTTTCCGAAGAGTCTGTCATTACGACAGGACCATCATGGCACTTTATGTCAAAGCCGTCAGCTGTCAAATCATGGTAGGGTATTAAGCATTAAATAAGGCCATTACTTGACGGCCAGCTGTGTGAAGGGATCCCACGGGGATACGTGGTATTGATCGAGCCGCATATCTTTGTTGGTCGTTTGTAAGCCGTATGTACTTTCGAGCCGTATGAGGCTGGAAGACTCTTTGAACCGCATGGGACTGCCCCTATGTAAGCCGTATGGATTCTCCTGCCCTGAGCCGCATGAGACTGAGAGTCTCTCTGAACCGCATGGGACTGCCCCTGTATTAGCCGCATGGGGTTCTCCTGTTCCGAGCCGCATAGACCATCGTTCTGATATTTTCCATACTTCTATAAGACCCCCTTCAAAGTTTTCAATTTACAAAATTGAAATACTTTGAATAAGAAGCATGGCCTTTGCTAACCGCATAGATGGTTCAGCCGCATGGATTTATTTGGCCGCGTGAGCTGTTAGGCCGCATAGGCTTTTTGTCACGTGTCCCAACTACGTGTGCAAATCTTCTGCATTAAATGCCCTTGATTCGTTTTTTTGAATTAACACCGCCTTTTGGGGGAGGATCCCAAGGGTCAGTTTTGCTTTGACCGAAGCGTTTTGCCTTTATTCTTTTAGGCAGCGCGTGGATCAAAGCGTTTGTTGATTTACGATCCTCCTTCGCCTATAAATAGGAGTAATTTATTCTTTGAGGATTTCTTTACCTTCTCTCTTTGCTCGAACTCCTTGTTGCTGACTTCCTCTTCGTCTTCTCCCATCGACGATCGGTAATGGCTCCCAAGAAGACTACCGCTGCTACGGGCAAGAAGGTCGCGTCGTCTTCTGCGGCAGCGAAGGGCAAGAAGGCCGCGTCTTCATCGGCTGCGGCGGCGAACGTGGCGGCTCCTCCGTCGGCTAACGTGCCTATTTTTTCCCCGACGTTCACCCGCCTATTGCTGGTAGGACCATCAACATGAACTGTCATGGCTACGCCGTTTATTTTATGCGCGAGCCTGTATTTTCAAATATGCTGCGTGTCCGACTCATGTTCGAGCCGCATGGGATATGACCCAGGCCTGAGCCGCATGAAAGTTGTTGTTTGCAGCCGCATAACTACTTCATCATCAGGGCCGCATAAGCTCATCTGGACTGGACCGCATGAGCTCTTTCAAACTGAGCCGCATAAGCCTATTTCGAACTGGACCGCATAAGATCATTTGAACTAGACCGCATAAGCTCATCCGTACTGAACCACATAAGCCTATTTCGAGCCGAACCACATAAGCTTATTCGAACTGGACCGTATGAGCTCATCCGAACTGAACCGCATATGCTCATTTTGAACCAAACCACATAAGCTCATTCGAACTGAACCGCATGAGCTCTTTCAAACTAAGCCGCATGAGGCTATGCTGAGCTAAGCCGCATAAGCATCAAGTAGTTTGTGTTTCGGCTATCTTTTTAACCTTGTTTCTTTCGTCTTTTCTCAGTAAATCTGCCAGTAAATCCTGCGGGGGCACTTCTAGTTGGCTCGAATCAGTTTGCCATGGATGTACGACGGGACGATTTAGTTCGTCAAGTGTCCGAGCAGCTCCTTGTTAATGAGCCTTTGGAGCGACTAAATGCTATCAGGGTTCAATCTTTCCAATTCCTTAGTGACATGATGAGCTCCGGAAAGCCTAATGGGAAGCATTTGAGGCTGGTCTTCCTCTTTAGGGATGCGTTGATCATAGAAAACTCCCGAGTGCTGGATGTTTTTGAGAGTTGGGATTTTAATCTGGACGGGATGCCGATTCACATTCCTATTATGAAGCGTCATTTCCCTTTTGCGTGGTTCAATATGATCTTATTGGATAGGCAGATGATAGACTCCCTCACTCCCACCAGACCGAGGATGTTTGTTGGTAACATCCGTTAAAACAAAACTACTGGGTCAGTACGCGCGGTCAAGGATCCGGCCAGTCGATCTGTGATGGGGTTAGCTCCGGATACCTTTATCAACACACCCGGTCCTAATTTCTCGTTCTCTCAGGCTGATACCTTCCTGAGCCAGCTTGCTCGCAAAGGGTCCTATCCTGTTGACAGATTGGCGCTGCCGAGCTGGTTACACCCCATTCCCCCGTGGGCTAACCTGACCTCGTAGATTCTGCAGAACTACGGGGAATTTTTGCGAGAAGTCAATCTTTATGATGCTATCCGGGGTACCAGCCACGGATTGCCCGTTAATAAGCAGTTATTCATGGCCCTCTGGAGATGTATAATCTTCGGACAGGAACTTTCTTCACACCTGTAGGGGAGTTGGGGCTCGCTCTTCATGAGATGTATGCTGTCTCCAAGCTCCCCTGGGGAGACGAGCCCTTCGAAGCATACACTCCGACGAATGAGGAGTTCCAAGATTTGGATCGGCGATTCCCAGGCTTTGTCACTGTGTATCAAGAACTGTTGTGTCATCATAGCACCTGTCACCGAACGGCTATCCAGAAAAATGATAGCTCGGAAGGGGACGCTCCATATACCAACTCTTGGGTCTCATATCTTTTCAAATTCAGTGCTGCTGGCCGAGTTACTTCCCGAGATCGTCAAACTCCTAGGGAAGTAGAAGACTTGGTGTCGACTGCTAGGAGGTCGAAGTCTAAGGGTGACAAATTTGGGAGCCAGATTGACTCCTTCAGCTATTTTTATTATAGTACTCGGCGGCTGTCGGAGAAGGCACTCTTGGCAGGGTTTTTAATGGTATGGCTGCGCAATTGCGTGGTCTCAGGAGGGGCAGGTTCTATTGAGAGGATAGGCCGTCACTTCATTCTTCCCGCTGTGAAGTTGGCCTTTGGGGTCAGGCTGGCTCTTCTTCCTGCTATGGCGTGCAGCATTCAGCATGGTCTCCGCGCCTTCTCGTCCAAGGTCATTGCTCGTGACGTGGCGATGGATTTTGAACGTATAGAGCTGCCTTATCATTACTTGCTGGGATGGCTGTTGTTGCATTATCAGTCTTTGATGAGGCCTGGGACGGAAGATGGCGTTACGGACGACGACGCTTTTCTTTTCAGGTATCACCATCAGCCTTGGGAATGTAGTACTATGCCGGCGTGTCGGAGGATGCTAGCGAGGGTGGACGGATATAATTTCTTCGTATCCGTTCCCCGTTTTACCGACCAAGAAGTGAGGAGCGTTCATGTCGATGGTGTTGGACCTCCTCATTTCTTACCTGAGAAGATGCATTTCTGGCTGCATAACATTCGCCCGGCGCATTTAGTTTATCGCAATCGCAACACTGTGTACTTGGAGCCCTACTTATCCAGTAGGTTTGCCCGTCAATTTGGGTACAGTCAACTATTCCTTGGGCATCCCAGTTCCTGCCTGGGATTTGAGGGTAGCATCTCGATGGTATTAGGGCATGGAGCTACTATGACACTTGTCATACTCGAACTAGCTTCTCGGTTCCTGCAGCAAACGTGATAGGGGAAATCTTGCATATGGCGGCCTTATATCATGTTACGACAAATCATCCTCCTATCGATTTTGACCCGAGGACTAGCTTCATCGTGGGCACTCGTCTGGCGGAGAAGGCTACGATGTCGAGGGCAAAGAAGAAAGGGGCGAATAGAGTTCCTACGCCCGATTCTGAGTCCTTTGACACAATTGAGGAAGACAACGAGCGGAACAATGAGGACTCTCTCTCTTCTGGTGGCAAAGCAGCGGCAGGCCAGCCGCCCATCATGGCAGATGAGATGATGACGGATCAACCGTCGGTCGTTTTAGATGAGGCGGTAGATCAGTTGCCACCTGTATCGGAGGTGGTGCGGGTAGAGCTTCTGCCTGCCGTGCCTGGTCCCTCGCGTAAGTGAGGCAGGCGTGAGTCTACTGGCGGAGGAGTAGACTTTTTCGTGAAGAGAGCTGCGGTCGGACCTCGTAGGCTACTTATTACGGAGAGGGGTGAGGATGATGACGCTGTTCCGAAGGTATGACTATGTCGGGGCTATCTCCTTATTGTGGCTTTCTTTTCTCTTGGAGATATGACCTGACCATTTTTTTGTAGGCGTTTGACGAACCAGGCTCTCCTGAATCATCTGCTGCCCCCGGAGTTGATCCGGCCCTTGCTGCTTTGATTAGCGACATGTGTGTCGCGGTCCTTTCTACGGGGGCTCTTTCAGCGGCGGCTGGGAGTTCCAAGGTTGCTGAGGCCTCGGTACGGGGTGACGGAGGTTTCCTCGGGCCTGTCTCTGAGATCGCTGAACTTCAGCAAAGCGATGCCGATCTTGTTGCATCTCCTCCCGAGGGTGCAGGGGCAGAGGAGTCTATTATACCTGACTCGAAGACTACTGGTGAAGAGGCTGCGGTGGTTGTAGGCGAACCTCAGCCTCCACACTCTTCCGCTGGTAAGATAAACCAAATATTGACTAGCGAGGGGGCTTATTTGTTCTATCAACATATCCTCCGGGTCAAATCAATTCATGGTTGTCTTGGCCCTACAGGTCCTGACCCTTTACTTTCCACCGCGGATGTTCTTGGAGAAGGCTCGGCCCGCCGCAATCTGGGGAAAAGTAGCGTTTCCTCTCCTTCGCCGTCCCATGTCGAGTGGCCTCCCGCCAGCTCCGGGCAGATAGGAATGGAGCTGGCGATGGTCTCCGCCTCATCCACTGCTGATTATACGGCCCCGGAGATTGACCTCTCGACCCTGCCGAGCATTCAAGTTCTGCGGGCTGTTGAAGAGGAGTTGGCCGCTGTTCATGCGTCCTTCCGTACGGAGTTTGTTTCTCTTGTGGCAGGAGCGGCAGATTCTGTTGCGTCTTCTTCAGCGTTGCCGGCTACACTTCCGTTGACACCGGCCTCTTCGGAGGCTCTGGACGAGGTGACGCAGGATGTGGTTGACAGCTTCTATCGCCACTTAAAGAGGGGTGTAGATGCTGCTGTAGAACGGAGGACCCCTTTTACTCTGTCGCTGCGGTGCGCTCGGGGCCAGGTTGCAACTTTGAAGTCTCTTCCTGGGGGGTGGGGTTGGCTGCACTCCTGGAGCCTAAGTTGGCAGAGGCTGATCAGCTTGTGACCCAATTGCTGGCGATACGGCAGGCGGGCTTGCCTGCTGCAATTGAACGGGAGCGGGGCTTCCTCATTGCTGCTCGGGATAGGATCAAGGTCGCTCGAGATACTGCCGGGCCAGTTGTGCAGGGGGACCTTGACAAGTTCTCCGCTTCGTATGACAGGCTGGGTCGTCGAAGTCAGGCTTATCGGGCTCGGGAATAGTCTGCTTCTCGTGGAATCGCTGACACAAAGGAGCGGATTCTCACACTCCAAAGGGAGTTGACCTTCTTAGAGTCAGAGCTGGAGGCTGCTCGTGCGGAACAGGAGTCAATCGCTCGGGAGGCCGAGAGGGTTTCTCGATCTTCTGTCAACCTGGAGCGGGCTTTCAAGAAATTTGAGGACAACTGGCAAGCTCATGCTCATCTGGAGGACGCGACAGTGCTGAGCCAGGAGGCGGAGCGTCGAGCTAAACAGAGGCTTGAGCGGTCGGTTGCCTTGCTGACGGACCGTCTCATGGCTTTATGTACCCCGGAGCAGTGATCAGTCTTCTGTCTTCTTTTGTTGTTTCTTTTTTTCTTTTCTTTTTTTCTTTTTTTTGTCTTTATTTTATAAGGGATGAGATCCCAAATGATGTAGTACTTTGAATTTTGAATAAATGAGCATGTTTTAACTTGTCTTCTCTTTCTTGTACTTGTGGTGTTCGTGGATTTGGACCTGCTGGGAGATTATTTGTGGACCTGTCACCCTGGGCGTACCTTGGTTTTAGGTACGAGTAACAAGTTTTAGAGAGGAATACCTAGAACAACTTTGCGATAAGACAGCTATAGAAGTTTTTGGTATTCAGGAGAACGCCAAGGAGCAGCTGGGCTCTCAGGCACGATAGGGAAGGGATGGGCATGTACTGGAGATCCATTACAGCATCTGTGGTCGACTGAGGACATTTGTGGTCAACAGAGAACATTTGTGGTCAACAGAGGACGTTTGTGGTCAACAGAGGATATTTGTGGTCAACAGAGGACATTTGTGGACCTATTATCCTTGTCGTACTCCGGTTGTGGGTACAGATAATAGGTTGAAAGGGAACCGACATACTTACTCAGAGGTAATGGGGACATGGCAAGCATGAAGGTTTCTTCGACGGAGCCTTCCCACTCAGAGGTAATGAGGATATGGCAGGAGTGGGCTCAATGAAGAGGGGGTACATAGAACGACTCAGAGGTAGGAGAACGTGGAAGTTCTATGCGAGGGGGCGATTTATTTTTGGTAGAAGTGAAAATGGCTCAGAGGTAATGAGGACATGGCCGTTTCAAAAATTTGTGGATCGATTACCCTTCTTGTGCACTGGGAGCGCGGGTAGTGGATCATGAGGGAGGATCTTTTCCAGAAAGAAAGTTCAGAGGTATAATCATACGTGACTTACTATCTGAAAGAGTGACCGGAATGTGAGTTCAGAGGCACCAGCGGGCACATAACTCGGTAATTTAGAATATTGAGAAAGTGTGAGTTCAGCAGTACCAATGCGTACATGACTCAGTATTTTGAAGTACATGTGGGTGTGAGTTCAGCGGCACCGACGGGTACATAACTCGATAATCTGAAGGGAATGTGGAGGTGAGTTCAGCGGCACCAGCAGGTACATGACTCGATAATCTGAAATGTTGTAGATGTGAGTTCAGCAGCACCAGCGGGTACATGACTCGATGATCCGGAGAGAATGTCGTTTAGACATAATATTTCTTCAAAAACTTGCCGTTGACGGGCAACATGAGCAAGTCTTCGTTTTGTTTTGCGAGTCGGTAAGCACCGTTGGAGAATACTGCCTCAATGATAAATGGGCCTTCCCACTTTGGATGGAATTTGCCGGCGGTCTTGTGAGTCATGACCATCGGCCTTCGGACTGCCAGAACGAGATCGCCCACTTGGAATGTTCTAATTTTGACCTTCTTGTTGAAGGCTCCAGAGATGCGTGCTTGGTATAGCTCAATTCGTTGCTGAGCCAAGAGGCACTTTCATCTAGTGCCTCCAATTCCTGTAGCCGGCGATGATGGTTTTCGTCTGTCGTCAATTGATGTGTGAGGGCGACGCGTAGTGAGGGGATCCGAGTCTCCAAAGGGAGGACTGCCTCACTCCCGTATACCAAGGAGAATGGTGTATTCCCGGTGGCTGTTCGAACTGTGGTGCGATAAGCCCATAAGCATTCGCCGAGCTTCTCGTTCCAGTCGTGTTTGTTGGAGGAGACAAACTTCTTCAGGAGTTTGATGATTGTTTTGTTGAATGCCTCTGCTAACCCATTCGCTGCCGGGTTGTACGATGTCGAGGTGACATTCTGAATACGGTACTTATCGCAAAACCGATAGAATGCATGGCTTGCAAACCGCGAACCATTATCATGGATGATCCTTCGGGGCAGTCCAAAGCGGTAGATGACGTGATGCTTAAGGAAGCTGATCACGTTTGAAGTCTTGACT
>JANAVB010039218.1:130000-158330 GCA_029216955.1 Iris pallida | reverse complement strand
AGTTTCTTCATCCTCATCAGAGACTACAAGTCATTTTCAGAGAGAACAGAGAGATTGCCCAGTTGCTGTCCAAGTTCTTCGAAGTTCGAGTTTTCTTCATCGCATCGTCCAAGGGATAAAGTAATCGTCTTCTAGATTAGATTCCTACAGTTGTAATTTTCTCAGATACAAAATAAATAAAGTGAATTTATTTATGGAAAACAAATTGGCGACTTTGCTGGGGAAAGCTGTCTCCTCCAATGAGATAGCAACAACTCAATGCGATACTTCGTCGATCGGCTTGACGAAGAAGACGATGGTTGTACAATTCGACCAATCGGCTTATGAAGAAATGCTCAAGGCGAAGGAGGGCCGCACTACTTCCTCCGCTCTTCCTGTTGCCAAGAAGAAGGGACACTCCGTCTATATCCCTAAGTCTTCTGCAGCAATCCGAGACGCTTCTGTCACTTCTCATGCTGACAAGAACACGTCTTCAACTTCCATGAAGCACACTTCGGCTTCTCGGAACACGGCAACAGTGTTTTCCCCTAGTCACGCTGACAAAATTGGTTCTTTAACCAAGTCAATGTGTTCAAGGAAAACCATCTCTGGACATGTCAAAGTCCCTTCTCCTTCTATTCTTACGACAGCAGTCGGCTCTTTAGCCATTGATGACTGTGAGCGTATGGCATTCAAAGGGCAGCGTACGGCAAAGGCAGCGTACAAAAGCCAACATCAGGCAGCGTACGCTGAGCCAAAGCTAGTGTATGCTAATAAAAAGGCAGCGTATGACCAGAAGTCCAAACTGAAGTCAGCGTATGCTAACAAATACAGTCCTTTGACTGTTTCTGAAAATCAGATTGGGGGTTCTCTTCCACAGAACATACAAATGATTCCCCCTCAACTTGCACATCTTGTGCCAACCAAGGAGAAAGACTCTTTAGTCAACTCCTCTACTCCTAAGGTCTTTACCTCTGGAGTTAATTTGACTAGTACTCTTACTATATCAAACAATGGAAAACGCCTTTTGGCTAATTCCTCCAAAGATGGATTATTACCGACTCCTAGTCGGAATAATACTCATCTTCCTTCTCTCAAAATTTCTCGGTCTGAGAAAGGCAAATTACAAGTATCCAAGACTGATATTAAAGTCAAATCTCCCACGGATCTTCGTAATAAGCTTAATCAGAATCGGTTCGGTTCCACTGAGACAAGTATATTAGACCCTGATGCAGAATATGCCAAGAACTATGTGGCTCAAATTAATCGGTCTTTATACACTCAGGAACCAAGAAGACAGAAGAACAAAAGACAAGTTTCTACACAGAAACTATCTTCAAATACTTCCCAATCTGTTCCTACAGATCTCCGAGAATATTTGCAAAATAAACAGAGAATTGACACTCCATCTGGCTATGACATTGCCCATATTCGCCATGAAAAGTATGGTTGTGACTTCCAACCTCGGGTTGTCATCCAATGTTGTTGTTCACCAAAAAGACAATCTGTTTTCGAACGGATTCAATATGAACCAATGTTGGATGAAGATGAACCTCTTTATGCTTCTGTCAACATGACTTCCAGAAACATTGGGGGTAGCATACGGTCTGATGCTATATCAGACTCTGAAGATGGTGTTTATCTCGGCACTCGATCCAGGACCGGAACCTTGACCAGAGCCTCTTCTTCTTCTCATCCAAGTGGCAATCCGGAGATCACAGAAGACTTCCTTGGAGAGTCTAATTTTCCAGTATTGACTCCTGTAAAAAGCCCTGGGAAAGATGTTGATTCACACAGTGATGATTCAGAACAGACTGTTTCATCATCTATTCCTCGAATGATTACCACTTACATGGCAGAAAGTGATCATGAACCTTCGACTATCAATGAGGCTCATGAACAGAGGATTTCTTCTTTAGAACAACAATTGCGAGCTATGGCAGATACATTGAGTGCTATGCACACTCTAATGCAGGCTCAACAACAGACAGCACCACCAGTGGTATTGAATACCCCTGTTGTTCCAAACCCTGAACCATCTACTATTCCGGGGGTACAATCTAATGTTCCTGTACAAACCACACCAAGTCACTCTGGAGCTGGGGGTGGTACATATGCTGCAGTCCCTCCTCCCAATTACACTCTACAAGCACAACCCCACAATCTTCGGGAGTTGTCTCTGAAGAATTGAAGAATCTCAAAACTCAATTCGAGGCATTCAAACAGAAGGATGGTTTACAAAGGTTAGGCATCAAACAGCCTTATCCGATAGAATGGAAGCAGGTATCGTATCCACCAAAATACAAACCTCCGACCATCTCTTTCTATGATGGGACAACCTCTCCAAGTCAGTTCATTAATCATTTTGAAGTAATGACTGATCAATTGCAACCAAGTGACGCCCTCCTTACTCGGGTGTTCATTGGATGTCTCAAAGGAACGGCTTATGAATGGTATAGAAGTCTCCCTGATGGGTGCATTACCTCATTCGCCGGTTTTAAGCAAATGTTTCTTGAACGATTCTACGAAGGGCTCAATGATATGACCATGTCGGCCCTCATAAGAATCAAACAGAAGAATAATGAGACCACTGAGGAATTCATTGAGAGATTCAGAAGAGAAGCCCTCAAAATGCCTCTTGGAACTCCCGATGCTGTTACGATCGACACTTGCAAGTCGAACCTCTTACCAATTATCAGTATGTGGACAGGGTCCACTCAGTTCCAAGATTGGCCTTCTTTCATTGTCAGTGCCAAGGCTGCCGAGGTCAGTGCTGAGACCTTCAAGGGTCTGGGGGTACAAATGGCTCCCAAAGAATCAAATCAGAGTGCTAGCAATAGTACTCGACCCAACAATCGCAAAGGGAAAGAAGCTCTTGAAGTCAATCTCCAAAACAGTAGTCAAGAGGTAAAGACTACCCAAGCTACTTCAGCTCCAACAAATCAACAACAGAGATCTCCTCGACCGAAAGAAGAATATTCTTTCGATGATGACGATGTTCAGGGTATCTTTGAATGCTTACTCAAAGGTAATAAGATTCAATTGCCAGAAATTAAAAAGCCTGATGAAGCCAATAAGACAGATCATCCAAAATACTGTCCATATCATAGAATGCTGGGTCATACAATCCGGTCTTGCTATGTATTAAAAGGGAAGATTCAAGAGATGATTAAATCAGGAGCTGTGACATTAACACCCAAAGACAAAACAGTCACAGCAAATGTAATTTCAATGCAGTTCGGTGACTTCCCTCCCTTAATAGTGGAAAGTGGGATTGTTCCTATCCCCAAAGCAACTCTCGAAGTTATAAACATCCCACCAGCACAGAATGACGGACTTGTTCCTGTCACAACTAAGAAGGGAGAGATCATGTGGATTCACCCAGACTTAAAGACAGAGTTTGAGACGTCTTCCTCTTCTCCTCGGAAGAATTCCTTATCTAAAAAGAAGCTCGGGAAGACTAAGTCATGCAATGTGACTTCTAGTTTCACACCCGATTTTTATCTAACCTCTACTTTCATCTCAGCAGAAAATTCATTCTCTACGAAGATAAAATCTGTACCTCAAATTGAAGATAGGTACAAACCTGCTTTTCATTTATACAGTTCACAATCTCGTGAATTGATGGCGAAGATGGGTTATGATCTAGCCACTGCCCCAGGTTTGAACTCAGGCAAGGGACTCCGAGCACCATTGGCCATCACCATGAGACATAATCAATCTCGTGTTGGCCTTGGTTTCTGGAATGAAGCTTTCATCAAACATAAAAGAACCAAGAGCAAAATAAAGAATTACAGCATGGTTTCCATAGACCTTGAACCAGAATCTGAAGTTGAAGTTCATGCTGGAACTCGCTCAGGAAAAGTATATTTGAAATATTATGCTGAAGTTCCTGAAGAAATTTCTGACGTTCCTCCGGTTACAGCTTCAACTCCAGTCTCTACTGAAGAGCCTTTAAATGTTCCTGTTGAGACAGTTCCTTCTAAACCAACAGCAGCTGACAAAGGCAAACAACAAGTCCGCTTCGACACACTATTGAAGAAGTCATCTCCTACAGGACTTGAAAAGCCTTATAATTTTGATATATTGGCTCAACTAGCCAATACCCCAGCTAAATTATCAATCTTCGAGCTCTTACGCCTCTCTAAAGAGACTCGAGAAACTTTAAGTGAAGCACTGCTGCAAGCAGAAACCTGCTTAACTCTTCTCAAGAAGTTGGAAACAGGACCTGTTTCTCATTTCTATAATGTATTGGAATTTATTCCAAACATTACCTTTACGCAGGACGATATGCTGCTAGAGGATAATCGACATGATCGTCCTTTATATCATACAGGATATATTGATTCTATGAAGGTTGATCGTTTATTGATTGATCCAGGATCCACTCTCAGTATTATGCCAAAGGCTATGTTAGATGCATTGAAGATACCTGTGCATAGTCTTTCCAGTACTATCACTACCATCTTGGGATTCAATCAAAGAAAAAGTGAGCCTTTAGGCAAGATTCGCCTTAAATTTTAAATAGGCGATCTTCGTACTGAGGTTACTTTTTACATCATCGACAATCATGGTTGCTCATATAATACTCTATTGGGGAGACCTTTCTTGCATGAACATAATGGCGTTCCTTCAACCCTTCATCAGTGCTTCAAATATGTTGATGATAATGGAGAGGTTCAAAAAGAAGTGGCAGATCTTTACCCATTCAAAGGAGTCGAAGCTTACTTCAATGACGCTCGCATGTACAAAGATGAATACTCGAAAGTCTTGCAAGCTATGGATAATGAAGATGAGACATCCAAAGTTGACACTTTTGTTATTCCTGTAAAAGGGCGTATCACTCCTCCGCAGTCTGTTAGATCATCCGAAGAAGGCTCACTGATAATTCCGGTCAGTGGACGTACTACTTCATCATTTGCCCAGGGCTCACTGATAATTCCTGTCAGTGGATGCACTACTGCACCATCTTCCCAAGCTTCACAAAATTCGCTGATCATTCCTGTCAGTGGACTCATCACTCCCCTTCCATCTTCTCAGGCTAGATCAGATACTCTAGTCATTCCAGTCAGTGGACACATTACTTATCCACGGTCTTCTTCAAGGGAGCTCACCTCTCCTGAGCCTTTTGTTATCGATCTTAATCGAAACAAAAATTCTAACTGTTCTTCTTCTTCCCCCTTTGTCATTAATTTGACTAAGTCTGATAAGGCTCAGCCTTCTGTTGTAAATACAGCATCTAGTATTAATGAAGCATCTCCTTTGCAGTATATTGATGTTTGTGGTTATGTACAAAGTTATTTACAATTGCTAAATAGCTTAGAGCCACTAACTATAGGGGTTGTTCAAGCTCTTCATACAGACGTATCATTAGACTCTATACAGAAATCATACTTTGTGGTCCCCAGTCGAAAGAAGGGAGAAAATCTAATATTTTTCTATAAAGGACCTCAGAATCCTCCTAATTTGGAAGAAGATGACATAAACGATGATACTGAAAGGTTACAACTGCGTCGCTACAGTCAACAATCCAAAAATATCATCAAAAATATGGGTTATGACTTTAGAACCAGTCTCAATAATGGAAAAGGAAGAAGAATGCATGTTCGAATTCCTCCATTAAAATACGGAAGGACAAAATGTGGTTTAGGTTATATTGCTCCTACTCCTTTTATCAACATAGTCCATGAAGAGTCAAAATTCAATAAAGACGAACAATCTGAAGATGAACGATCTGAGTCTTCTGATTCTCTCTCTTGGGATTCTGACACGAGTGTTGGCGATCTTTATCGCTCTATTCTATCCATCAATATGGTCTCTGTTGATGGCCCACAAGAAAATGATGAAGATGAGGATGATTTTGAAATATCACCCGAATCGGAACAATGGGCTTAAAGATTAGATAATTAATGGGAATTCAGGTTCGAACAGAAGGAACCTCCTACTGAAGATAAACTGATCCAAATTGATGTTGGTGAAGAAGGTTCCCCTAAACCAATATTCATCAGTGAGAGTCTTTCAGAAATAGATAAGCAAGACATGATCAAGCTTATTCGTGATTATATCGATATCTTCGCCTGGAGCTACGAGGATATGCCAGGACTAGATCCGAAGATCGCAATGCACAAACTTAATATTATGCCAAATGCTAAACCGGTCAAACAGCAACAGCGACGATTTCGTCCAGACATTATGGATGCAATTGAAGCTGAAGTCAACAAGCTTATGGCTTCCGGATTTATCAGAGAGGAACAACATCCTGAATGGGTGGCTAACATTGTTCCTGTCCTTAAAAAGACTGGCAAGATCCGAGTCTGTATAAACTTTCGCGATCTCAATGCAGCTTGTCCTAAAGACGAGTTTCCTCTTCCAATTACTGATGTCATGATCGACAATACATGTGGTTTCGAACGAATGTCATTTATGGATGGGTATTCGGGATACAACCAGATCAAAATGTTTTCAGATGATGAAAAACACACTTCCTTCAGAACGCCGATCGGTACATACTGTTATACAGTGATGCCGTTTGGACTCAAGAATGCAGGAGCAACATATCAGCGAGCAATGAGCACTATATTTTGCGAACATATCCGAAAAATAGTCGAATGCTATGTTGATGATATTGCAGTCAAAAGTCGACGAAAGAAGGATCATATCCAAGATTTGAAGACTATCTTTGATTTAATACGTCAGCATCAACTTAAAATGAACCCTACTAAGTCCTTCCTGGGCGTCTCTAGTGGTAAATTTCTCGGCTTCGTCATTACCGCTAAAGGTATACACGTGGATCCCGAGAAGATCAAAGCCATCCAAGAGATGCGTCCTCCACGCACCTTAAAAGAGCTACGAAGATTTCAAGGAAGAATTACTTATATCAGGAGATTCATTTCTAACTTATCAGGATGCTGCAGACCATTCAACAAACTTCTGAAGAAAGGTGTATCTTTCATCTGGAACGAAGAATGTCAAAAAGTATTTGATGACATCAAACAGTACCTCATGAACCCTCCAGTTTTGGTACCTCCCGTCTCGGGAATACCATTTCTTCTATATGTTCGAGCTATGGATCATTCTCTTGGTGCATTACTCGCCCAGAAGAATAAAGATGGTCATGAACAGGCCATTTATTATCTCAGTCGCACAATGACAGGCGCTGAACCGCGTTATTCTCCAATCGAGAAAGAATGCCTAGCATTAATGTTTGCTGTTCAGAAAATGCGACATTATATTATCGGTCAAACGATTCATGTCATTTCCAGAGTGAATCCCATCAGGATTATGATGAAGAAACCTGGTATTCTCAACTCCAGACTAGCTATTTGGGGAATCTCGTTAGCCCAATATGACATGCATTATATTCCTCAGAAGTCAGTTAAAGGACAGGTTCTTGCTGATTTTCTAGCAGCTCATGCAGTCCCAGAAGATTCTAAATTATATGATGAGATTCCAGATGAAGTTCTGGATTCAAATCTGGTTTCTGAAGAAGTTCCTACCTGGCGTCTATTCTTTGATGGAGCATCTAGAATAGGTCCTAACGGCGATATTGTCGCCGGAGTTGGAATTGTTCTTGTATCCCCAGAGGGATTAACTATTCAGAGGGATTATTCTCTGGATCAATCATGTTCAAATAATGTTACAGAATACAATGCGTTGCTCATTGGTCTTCAACTCGCTAAACATCTAGATGTTCAATATTTAGAAGTTTATGGAGACTCTAAGCTTATCATCAATTAGATCAGAGGAACGTATGAAGTTCGTCATCAAGATTTGATACCTTATCATCGAATAGCACTCTCTATGGCCTCCTCCTTTGAAGGTTTCTTTATCGAACATGTTCGACGAGCCTATAATGCAGAAGCTGATGCTTTGGCTAATCTTGCTGCTATATTAGTCATACCAATCAGACGTCAGCAAGTGATAGTGGTTTATAACCGAGAACTATTCTGCGTTGAAAATAATCTGGCTTTGGTTTTTCCCCATAATCCAGACGAAGATTCTCTCAACTTTGATGCTGAATTAAAATTTGACAAAGTGTCCTTGTCTTCTTCCGATTGGAATATGTCTTTTCTAACAAAATAGACACCGTAACTGAAGACTGGAGACGTCCGTTTCTGGACTTTGTGTTGTATGACATACTTCCTGATAACCCGAGTGAAGCAGCATCTATCCGGCGCCGGTCTCTCAGATTCTATTATAATCATACTACGAAGACACTATATCGTCGAGCCTATGATGGTCTTCTCCTTCGATGCATCGCTGGTGAAGAAGCACAACAGATAATCCGTGAAGCACATGATGGCGTCTGCGGAGCTCACCAGCCAGGTCCAAAACTTCAAGATCGTATCCGACGTATGGGTTATTATTGGCCCACGATGGTAGCTGATACCATTCAATATGCTCGGAAATGTAAAGCTTGTCAAATTCATGCAGACTTTATCCATCAACCATCGGAGTTCTTACACCCAACAGCGGCATCATGGCCCTTTGAAGCTTGGGGCATGGACGTCATCGGTCCTATCAATCCACCATCATCAAAAGAACATCGGTTTATTCTAGCAATAACTGATTACTTTTCTAAATGGGCTGAAGCAATCCCGTTATCTGAAGTCAAGACTTCTAATGTTATCAACTTTGTCAAACATCATGTCATCTATCGATTTGGTGTTCCTCGGCGCATTATCCATGATAATGGACCACAGTTCGTCAGCCAGAAATTTACTCGATTCTGTGATGATCATCGGATTAATAATCTGGCTTCTACAGCATATAATGCAGCAGCCAATGGACTAGCAGAGGCTTTCAACAAAACAATCATCAAACTCTTGAAAAAGTTCGTTTCTTCCAATAAACGTAACTGGAGTGAGAAGCTTGGTGAATGTTTATGGGCTTATCGTACCACAGTTCGCAATGCGACCAGATGTACACCTTTCTCTTTGGTATATGGGTGTGAAGCTGTTCTTTCCTTAGAGATTCAAATTCCTTCTTTAAGGATAGCAATCGCTAATGAACTCACTGCAGAGAACAATGATCGTCTTCGACTTCAAGAGTTGGAAGCTCTAGATGAAAAACGATTGTATGCGCAACAAAATATCGAGCTATATCAAGCCCGAATCTCAAAAGATTTTAATCGGAAAGTCAAAGTCAGAACATATCAAAAGGGAGAATTGGTCCTTACTGTCAGACGTCCGATGACCATGACACATATGAGCAAAGGCAAATTTGACGCGAAATGGGAAGGCCCATTCGTAGTAAACAAAGTCTTCTCTAATTGAGCATATCAGCTTGCCTCTATGGACGGGAAAGTCACGATGATGCCTATCAATGGCAAATTCTTAAAGAAATATTATGTATAAATAATATTTTCATTACTCCCCAGCAAGTGTAAAATCAAAAATTTATTCTTCTACAAAAGCTATTTCGATGTCATTATCCCCAGCGGAAACTGATATTCTACCATGTATCATTTTCCCAGAGAATTTGATATTTTGTCTTATTAGATTCCCAGTGGATTTAATAAAGATCTTGTATAGAAAATCATGTCCATATCACCTCTGAATTTTCTATCTCAGTATGTACCATATTCTATGAAAATGATATCTCGTCCTTTTGATTTTTGAGTCTAAAAGATCAGTGAATAAAGGCAAAATAATATAAAGCAGGAAGGATACATCATAAACAAAGTTTCCTTAAACAGAGTTTATTTGAGACAAATTCTTCAAGAAATACATCATCATGGAAGATCACTGGTATCCCTTTCGTACTTAGGACGAGGACCACATACATAATTAGCAAAAGAATTGAATACATCATTTCCTGACCGTATCAAGAGCTGACAGGCAGCCAGCCTCATTGCTTCTTCTTCTTCAGTTTCTCCTTGTTCGACCAAGAAATCCAAGATATCTTTCGGCAGCTTGGGAGCAGACGAGCTTTCGCCCGTCTCCTTCTTTTGGGGAGTCGAATGCTCTTTAGCATTTTCATCAACTTTGGAGACGACTTCGCCTTTCTTCGTGTTCTCTTCGGAAGACATTTTTGAATAAAAGAGAATAATGTGTGATCCTTCTACTCAAAGAGATGCTCTATTTATAGGCATATATTTGCCAGGATCGAAGGGACGTATTCTTTCCCGATATTCAGTTCATCCATTCATTTCTCACATTCATCCGACGTTTCACATGTTCATTAATACTTGACGGTTCGTCCGTTCATTTATTACATTCACTCGACAGTTTATCTGTTCTTCATTTCCTAACGGTTCATCCGTTCATAATCTTCTATCAGTTCATTAAGCGGAGATTCGTTATTGATCACGTTTTCATAACCTCTGAATCAATTCCGAATCTACTTACTCATTTGTCATGTTTTGACCTCTGCATAGACATCAATCTATTTTCTTTCGAGTTCCTATATATTATCATGTCCATAATACCTCTGATAATATCATATACTCTAAAACAGAAAAGATGATTTTATTATCTATCATGTCCACAATTCACCCACAAATACAAATCATTGAGCATAGAAGAATTGTCATTTCCATTCCCATTTTCATAAAAAGTCTATTACATTTCTTAGACTTTCCTACAAATCATAATGGAAATCTATTACAAATCTTGGATTTTTATTCTATGTACAACTGAGATCTATTTCTTCTTGGATCTTCTCTGGCAATCTCGTTGTTTGTGGCAATTCCTGGGTGTCCAGCAGGAATCAAACTCTGGTCTTATCTCTCAGACGAGAGGAGAACCACAGAGTATGGCAACACGATGGCGTGTTGCTGCCAATACAGCGCGTGGAAGAACGGCGGCACCTCAAGCAGATAGGAATGTATCCAAACCTTGGGATACAATTCCTAGTTCTGCCGTGAAAGGAACTCTACTACCCGATTTCTCGGGGTAGAGTTGACTCCACCATCCAACTCTCGTGTATAAAGGCTCTTCCTACCATCTGAGGAACCTTCTATCTCACGAAGAGTTCTGAGTTGTCTGATATACGCGTCAAAAGCGTATGAGCTCCCTGATGTAGATGTCAGAAGAACATTGTCCACAGCATCCATATCACCAATGCCAGTTCTGAAGAAGGTTTTCAGCCAAAACTCTGCAAAAAAACAGTAAAGAAAAATCAGTTAACAGAAACTGGCCAAGCAAAAACAGATGCATTATGTTCATTTCGGGAAGATGAATTTGTCCTTAGCAAACAAAAATTTCGATGCGTGTATATTGAACTTACCGCTGAGTTTGCTGCTAAGGATTGACAGATCCATGTCTGGTAGCGTGCACAGAGATTTGACATCAGACGACATGGCTTTCCTATTTCATTCTCATAGAAAATTCATTCTCAGAAGAGAGGAAGAAGAATGGGAAGATGAGTTTGCGTGGAGTTCATCCATCTATTTAAAGTATGGAGCATGAACCTATTCTTGGAAAGGATCCGCATGAATAGCGCTCGTAAACGTGGAATGAATGACACGTGTACTTTGGAAACCAGCACAGCCTTGGAAATATTCAAAGAGTGCTTTCCAAAACATTGGAAGATAGCGTAACTTACGGGCTATTTATTGGTGCACGCTATTCATTGGTGTACGTTATTTAACGTAAATCACAATGTTAAAGGACAGCGTAATTTATAGCGTAACATACGCTGATATACGCTATTCAGTGGAATTCACAAAACATTGGAAAATAGCGTAATATACGCTATTTCATTGGCATACGCTATCTAGCGTAACTTACAACTTGGAAGACGGCGTATTCTACAGTTATTCATCGGTGCATGTTGGTTTTCAACACAAAATTATACTAAACAGAGAATTCTTGAATATTCATTTTCATTAAAGGCACTGATGGCCTTACAAAAAAAAAAGAGAGGGAAAGAAAGGGGTGCAACAAAGTCACGCTCTATTTTCCAGAGCGACTAAGCTTGACGCCTAACTCTTCTACGCTTTGGACCCCCATGCGGTGTAACAGAGCAACGAACATTTTACGCTTCTCTGCGAGGCTCTGCCCATCAGAAGAAGAGGAGCCGTCCAGACCAAAGTAGCCCAAGAAATTCTTGGCTAAATGCATAGGGTCGTCCTTGAGCTCGATGACGACAGGTTCGGGTTCTTGGCCCCCAAAAGTGGGGTCACCATGGGAACAGAATCCCAACTTACGTGCTTCTTCTTCAGCAGCTTCCTTTGGAGTCATGGTTGCAAAAGATGAAAGTCAAAAATTGAATTCTCTCGGTTTATATAATAGAGCTTGCTGGCTGTTCATATTCTTCTATCAGATTCAATCAATCTCGAAAAATGAAGAGTCATCATGACATTTAATGAACTCATGCCAGCGTGTCAGGACTCATTCCCACTTTCTGTTCAAAGTAATTTCGAACTTTTGAAACTCATAAAGTTCGAAAACTTTGAAGGGGGTCTTGTAGGATGTGGAAAATTATGACACGCTGTCATTTTCATCCATACGCTTAAAGACAGATGTCAGTTGAAGCCATACGCTCATTCAAAAGCCATACGCTCAGTAAATATTTTATTATTTACTGAAGTGACAGCACAGCATATGTTTAAATGAGGAATGAATCTGACACTTCATCTTTCGTACAAAGACAGCTGTCACGAGAAAAGTAACCATCGTATAAGTTTTCGAAGAGTCGGTTTTGTCTTTTACGAGGACAACTCAGCAGCCTTCATAAATGCAAAAGCCATCATTACTGTCAGTTTTGACAGTCTGTCAGCCGTCAAATCTGCAGTCACGACGCTCGAGAAGATTTTGTCAGTTATGGGAAGATATGGTGTACCAAAGAAGATTGATGATAGCCACGTGGCCACTTCTCCAGTGAGCGTATCAACCTCACATGACTCCTTCTTCACCCAGCCAAGTGAGCGTATCGACCTCACATGACTCCTTCTTCACATAGTCAAGTGAGCGTATGGACCTCACATGATTCCTTGCTAAATAAGCGAGCGTATGACCTCACATGACTCCTTGCCCACAAAGTGAGCGTATGGATTTCCTATGGCACTACGCTGTCCAAGTCAGCGTATAAACTCTCCTTCAACGAGGCAGCGTATTACAGCAACCATATCCAGGATTACAGTCAACACACGTTCTCACGTGTCCTGTACCAGTTATCCACTTCTCTAGAAGTTATGCAACGTGGCATCCAGGCCATCAATCTCTCCTGAACATGCTCCACTACTTTCAACCGCACGCTAATGTGTCTCCATCAGAATTCGCCACGCGTCCCTGCAGTTATGCACACGTCAAGTAACTACCTGAGCGTATGCTTAAGGACAGTTATCCTGAACTCTATAAAAAAGAGTTTCTTCATCCTCATCAGAGACTACAAGTCACTTTCAGAGAGAACAGAGAGATTGCCCAGTTGCTGTCCAAGTTCTTCGAAGTTCGAGTTTTCTTCATCGCATCGTCCAAGGGATAAAGTAATCGTCTTCTAGATTAGATTCCTACAGTTGTAATTTTCTCAGATACAAAATAAATAAAGTGAATTTATTTATGGAAAACACTCTAAGGCATGCCTAAATTGTCAACTCGTGCCTCATAGGCGCGCCCGATCCTTCATGTCATATTCTTCCATACTGCATAATGAGATGAGATCTTTCTCGAGATGTCACGTCAGACGCTTCCACTATCATGCCAAAGATGAACCTGGAAGACTGGAGTGCATCCATATTGGAAGCAGTATAAAACAAGCACGTGTTATCTAGGCATATTCCCTTTCGCGCCCCACCACTCTAGGCGCGCCAGAGTTATCATGCCCCATCTACGCTCAGCAAGCCACCATTTTTGAGATAGCATTTATTAAGTCTAAAATGCCTCTCTCGAAGACACCGAATAAGATGCTTCGATTCTCGTGTAGAAGATGGACACAAAAGTCAAGGTTTATTCTCCTCGAAAGCAGTACAGTCAGGCGTATCAAACTCAGGCGTGTGTTCGAGTTCTTTCCAGGCGCGCGTGAAGCTCAAGCGTGTGTCGCCTTAAGTCCTTCCCCTTAGGCACACATCAAGCTCAGGCTTGTATCACCTGGAGTACTTTCTCCCAGGCGCACGTCAAACTCAGGCGTGTGTCGCCTGGAGTTCTTCCTCCTAGGCGTGTGTGCTTCTATCCCGTGCCTACATGTTCTTCCAAATAATGAACGTGACACATAGGACAGTGATTCCTAGGTGTGTGTATGTCCTCCGTATGGGCCACGTGTCAAAAGCCTAGTCATGCCGAAAAAACGAGTTTGAAGTGCTTTCGAGATTCTCTCAAACAACATATCTACTACTTGTCAATCAGCCATGGTTTCCTCACCAGTGAAGTGTATGCCTAGCTGTAACCAACCCTTGTTTAGGGGTGCCACGTGGCAAGCTGAAGCTTGCGTCTGCAATTTCCTAGGCGCATGAGCTTCACCCACATCTACTATAAATAGAAGGAGCCCTCCTCTATTTAAAAAGGTCGATTCTCCTCCATTCCCGAGTACCTCAAGAAGTCCCGAGCATCCCAGGAAGAGTCCTTGTTGTTCCCCTCAGCCAGTGAAGTTGAGCCCGACAATTCCCTCTCTCTGTCAGATCGTCAATGGAGTAAAGAAACAACCCTCCACCGTCACAACCCAGATAAAAAACAAAGTACAATCAAGGGATTCCCGTCCAGGAGTTCCTCTTTGCATTTTCGTTCACAACCTTCACAGCAGCCTACTCTCAAGCTCGGAAGCAATATTGAACAAGATGGAGACTCTGCTGGGAATGTCCTTCTCTTCTAAATGGATGGCTGTGACACAATCTGACACGGCCATGCTCGGAACCACTACGCAGATGTTGGTCATTAAATTTGACCAATCTGTATTTGAATAAATGCTCTCAGAGGACAGTGTGGGCTCTTCTTCTAGACTATTGAAGTCTAAGAAGATGAAGAAGACGTGGGTGCCTAAAGCTCGTATAGCTTACCCACAACATGCTGAAGAAGAGCAACACGTGCTGGTGCAACCTTCAGAGGGCGCGCCGATAACTTCCCTCTCCAAACCTGCTCAGACACGTAGCTCGGAGAAGTCCAACCCTCAGGGGAAGCGCGCGCCTACCAATAGGTGCGGAAGGGAATCGACCCTGGGCCAATTCAGAACCCTGGGAGGTAGCAGACCTCAAGTGTGTGAGACGATCTCAGAAGGAGCCGTAACATACGGCAAGTCTGAAACCAGAACAAAGGTGCGGGCTACATGTGCCTCACATGCCACAGCGAGGCGTGCGCCTCTGGTGGTGACGTGCACGCCAGACGAAAGGCTCTATAGACCTTGCTCTTGCGCCAGGGTCAGACCAACTTCCAGTCTCCCAAATACCTAAACATTCTGCAAGCTCAGGAACCAAGTTTGGGGGTACATCCACTTGTGTACCACAACACTCAGTCTGCCCGGGAAGGCATGAAGGTGAAGCTCCCCTCCGACGACCTGCGTCATGTGATTAATCATAAATGCCGAGAGGAGGGGACCACAACAAACAATATACACGAAATCCCTTTGGGTGTACATACGCGTGCTAGTATTGTTGTCAACCATTGTTGCACGAAATCTGTCAACTCCAGTTTTCAAAATTTAGGGCAAATTTGTTATTTTTAATATTCTAATATTTTGTGATTATTTATTTATTAATATGGTGTTTAAGGGTTTTATTTGATCGAGTTTGATTTTTGTCTCATTTCGACTTGTGTTAGTGACCTGGGTCAGTTTTGGACCCAATTGGACCCGACCAACTTGTGTAATGTCTGTGGTTCGTATTACTCTCTTGGTATACGTGTACGTATTCTTGACTCATGTTGTATATTTCCCTGCATGGTTATTTTGGCATTTCCTTCTTGGTTCGGTTCAACTTGTTGTTGGTTCGGCTTGACTTGATTTTAGGTGGACCGAACCCCCACCTACCACCACCATCACCATTTATTAATCCATTCCCTCATTCTCTCTCTTCATTACTTCTTCTTCTCCACCATAACTTCTTCAACCACCAGGAGGGAGAGAGAGAGAGCTTAGGCAAGTGCAAACTTGCTTCATGATGGATCTCAAGTTTTATTGTTCCATTCTCTTCCTTACTTGATTCTAAGCCTCTTTAGAACTTGGCATTTTTTGGATTTGACGGATGGATTCTTGTAGATCTAAGTTTGTAACTTTTCAGTTTTTCTTAGTTTTGATCTCTAAAACTTGCTTATTTTCGAAAACTAATGGTTCTATGTTGTAGAGAATTCAATTTCATGCAATTTTGGCTTTTGTTTCGCTTGATTTCGACTTCGGATGAGGAAGTTATGGCCATGACAAGTTTTCGGAACTTTCATGGCTGAACTTGCTGCTTGGGGACGATGAACCCCCATGCGCCCGGGAGGCCATGCGTCGGGATGCCACGCACTGTGAAGTCCCGACAACGCATCTCTTAACTCCGAGCGTGTCATGCACGTAGGTTCCCTACGCGTATGTATTGAAGATACAACGTGAGTTCCCACGCGCCAATGGTGCAGGAATCCCACGCGCCGATTGCGCAGGAATCCCACGCGCCGATGGTGCAGGAATCCCACGCGACGATTGTACAAGAATTCCCACGCACCGATTGTGCAGGAATCCCATGCGCCGGAATTGCTATATTTCACTATTTTTGCCTGTTTAAGTTGTTTTGAGCTAGAATCTTGAAAAACACAAAACGTGAAAGTTGTAGATCTTTTCCTTGGCTTCAAGAATATGTCGCTAGTTATTTTATGCAAATTTTTCTCATTCATGATAATGTAAGAATAGAACACGGTAGTAGCCCACGGTGGCACACTCTTGACATGTAAACTGTCATGATATGTCTTGACATGATATGTTTCGACATTCTGTTATGACAGCTAGCCTGATATGAAAAGTATGAAAGACCTGGACACCGCGGACGATTGTGTTTGTACAAATAAACTGGTACTGTCTTGCATCATATCTAGGATAGGGATCCCTGAGTACCACGGTCAGGGGTACCTACAGAAACTGACTAAGGCTAATTAACTAGAATGATTCAATAGTCATGAAGAGATTTTTTTTAGCTACAGGCAATCCCGTTATCTGGGCACATTAAGTGGACTTGTAGCCTACCGACGAGTAGGGCACATTTCCAGCACACTGTCACGTGTTGCATCCTTCAAAAACGGACATTCGACTTGGATAACCTGGATGGTCTGCAGGGCTTTTGGCTGTTGGAATAATCTTATTGCATCTTGCTAGTAACTAGGCCTGTGATAACCCTAGTTAGTTAAAGTATCAAGCCATACTTATTGCTTGGCCGTGATTGATTGGATGGAGTCCAGCCCAGTCTAGTTTGTCATGATCCTGTACAAGATTATATCATGACATGATTTTTTGTATCGATAAATGATGGGATACCAAGTTCTATTCAGATGAAGGGTTACAACTCCGGTCCTTGTTTGGTTTAAGGGTTGTAAATTGACTATCTGAATAGTTCCGTGTTTATCTTATCATATATCGTCCTACTTATTGTGCCTGCCTTAACAATAAAGATCAGGGGTCCAGTTCTATTCAGGCGAAGGGTTACAACCCCGGTCCTTATTTGGTTTAAGGGTTGTAACCTGGCTCCCGGAGCAGTTATGTGTCCTCTCTTCATTTATTGTCTTATTGTAACCCCAGGCCATGCTCGTCATATTTTACTTATTTCAGCGGCATGATTATTGATGCTTACCTTAACAATAAAGATCAGGGGTCCAGTGCTATTCAGGCGAAGGGTTACAATCCCGGTCCTTGTTTGGTTTTAGGGTTATAACCTGTCTCCCGGAGCAGTTCTATGTCCTCTCTTCGTTTATTGTCTTTACTGTACCTATAGTATTTGAGACAGATTTCTATTCAGGTGAAGGGCTACAACCCTGTCCTTGTTTGGTTTAAGGGTTGTGACCTGGCTACTTGAATGGTTTCCTCATACTCAGTTTACTGTTGTCATCTCTATTATTATCAGTTCTTTATTTATTGTCTATAATATTCTATTGTGATTTGCTGGTTTTAGTTCCTAAGTGAAGCCTCCTTTGTGGCACTTGCTCTTTCTGGGGTTTGACCCAGCTGGTTTTGTATGACCAGATATCGAAGCAGCTCCAGAGGATCTACCTACCTTCCAGCCAGATGGTGACCACCAGGCGTAATCCTGGCAACGAGTGGATTTCTTTTTGTCTTCCTACTTTATTGTAACATTATTCTTTTAAGGCGTTTAGCCGACGAGCACGTGTAGCTCGATTGTACCTTTATTTACTATCTGCCTACGGGCTGTAACATGATTGACAGATCCTAGGGTTGATCATGTATGACTGAACTCTTGCTAGTCTTGACATTTTGTATGACTAGCTTCATGATCATCCAATATGTAATGTATGTGACGCCTTGCTATTATATATTTGGTGCTCTGACATCTTGTAACTATTATTGCTTGCTTGAGATTGAGACAATAGGTTTATTCATGACCATAGAAGACTGTTGGCTTGTAGTTAAACCCTCATGTATCTAGACAACCGTGACCGTATAGCGAGGTGGATTGTACTTCAATATACGTAGCTGGCTATGTACGCCCCCGCTCTCCAGTATTCTGGTTCTGGGGCGTTACATGGTTTTAGTGGTGGCCCATGCAGGTCTTATAAATTAAGATATGTGATGGTTTACCGAATAGATGTCTCAATCCGTACTCGCCCTTGATCTCTACTCGTATCTTCTGAATCCTTGTAATCTTGACCTGATCACATGCTTGTATCGTTGATCTGTCATGGTCCTTCCTTATTGTTCCCTATGTCATCTTCTTCAGCGGCATTGTTCCTGGACCTGCCGATCAACAAGGCGGAGCACCTCCCGCGGACCAGCAGCAACCTGGAGATCAAGCCCAGCATTCGGGAGTAGCCTCCAGAGTCGTACCTACTGGAGGAGAGCCACCCGTTCAGCCCGTCCAGCCTGCAGAACCTGATGATGGCACTTTGGTGGGTCTCATCAGGTCACTATTAGCCTCCCAGGATCGTCGAGGAGATGCCTTGCACCAGGCGGTGGTAGACGCTTTGACCAGAGGAGGTCATCAGGGTAATAGCGTGGCCAACAGCTTCAAATGCTTGAACCCTTCCTTCTTCGACGGCAGTGAAGATACGATCGCTGCTAATGTATGGCTTCAGGACACAGAGGTGATTCTAGAAGCAGCCAGGACTCTAGAAGCCGAGAAGGTGGCCGTGGCGCACCTACAGCTATTGGATCTTGCCCACAGCTGGTTGGCGATGCAGGCCGTTAGATTAGTGGCCCCTATTGCCTGGGCAATATTCAGGGAGAGATTTCAGACCAAGTATTTTGATGCTGTAGCTCGGTATGATCTACAGACGAGGTTCACCATTCTGAAGCAGATGGACAGGACGGTTGATGGATATTCGACCGAGTTCTCCAGGCTTAGTCGGTTTACTCCCACCTTGGTGGCGACCGAGTTCGATAGAGCCCAGCGGTTCCAACAGGGGCTCCACCTAGAGATTTTGTTGGCAGTGGAGCAGTTTGAGCATCAGACCTTTGATGCAGTACTGAGGGCAGCCCGGAGGCATGAATATACCTCCTAGAGGATCGTGGATAGGACCGGAGGTCGGAAGCGATCCCATAGCCAGATGAATCAGTCATCAGCACCAGTCCCGTCAGCCAGGGCTTTGACCATTTGAGCTCCGAGGAGGGCGGCCTCAGTGACGTCGATTCAGCATTCCACCCCGACACACCCTCAGCAGCAGAAGCAGAAGCAGTCTTCCGCAGTGGGATGTTCACAATGCGGGAAGCCAGGGCATGTGGTATCGGAGTGTCACAGAGCATACGGTTTGTGCTTGGTTTGTGGTGCCCCAGACCACAGGGTTGGGAACTGCCCGAACAGGGGGAGTTCATCATCAGCTTTTTCTAGTCCTTCAGTTAGAGGACCAGCAGCAGTAGCAGCTGTAGTACCCGTTCCTGAGGCCATTGCCGATGCAGGCCCAGGCATTCCAGTAGCAGAGACCGCAGCAGTATGCCCAAGCCCAAGCCCTGATCCAGAGCAGGCAGAGGAATTTTTAGCAGAGGGGACTCGCACCCAGAGGGCATGGTCAAGTGCTGGCTTTGACTGTGGGAGAATAAGGAATAGCACCAGGTGAGGTGGTGGCAGGTACTATTCTCGTCAACACCTTTCCAGCTTCAGTATTATTTGATTCTGGTGCCTCGTATTCATTTATGTCTGTACGATTCGCGACACGGATATGATTGGAGCCCGAGTCATTATCAGTAAGGCTTAATATACTTACTGGTAACGGACTTGTGGGACTAGATAGAGTGTTTTCTCGTGTCGGATCGTAGTTAGCGGTAGAGAGTTCCCCGCTAGATTGATAGAGTTTCCGATGGCCGATTATGATGTGGTCTTAAGGATGGATTGGTTGAGGGACCAGTATGCTAGGATAGACTGTCATATCGGCAGGGTTGTTTTTAGCATTCCAGGCGAGCCAGAGTTTTTCTTTTCCCGAGGCGAAGTTGAACCTTCTTCTCCAGTGTTGTGGATGGCAGTAGCAGCAGTGCAGTTACCTCGGATAGTCGAGGAGTTCCCAGATGTTTTCCCCGAAGAGCTTCCAGAGATGCCGCCAGAGCGGGAGATCAAGTTCACCATCGACTTGATTCCCGGAACAGCCCCAGTGTCAGAGAGAGTCTACAGGATGGCGCCGTCAGAATTAGAGATATTATACAAGATGATTGAAGAACTTAGAACCAAGGGATTCATTCGTGCAAATGGATCGTCTTGGGGAGCCCCGATGCTTCTTGTGAAAAAGAAGGATGGTACGTCCAGATTATGTGTAGATTATCGTACCTTGAACTCAGTGACAATCAAGAACAGATACCCTCTCCCGAGGATAGATGACTTGTTTGATCAACTCAAGGGGGCAGCAGTATTCTCGAAGATCGACTTACGGTCAGGATACCATCAGATCAGAGTCAGACAGCAGGACATCCCAAAGACTGCTTTCAGATCTAGGTATGGGCATTGGGAGTTCCTTGTGATGCCATTTGGAGCAACCAATACGCCGGCTGTATTCATGGACCTCATGAATCGCATCTTCATGCCCTGTTTGGATCAGTTCTTGATTGTGTTTCTAAACGACATTCTGGTCTACAGTAAAAGTGAGGCGGACTATGAGCAGTATCACAGAGTTGTTCTTCAGATTCTCAGATAGCACCGGTTGTATGCCAAGTTCAGTAAATGCGAGTTCTGGCTCGATCGTATTTCGTACTTGGGTCATATCATCACCAGGGAAGGAGTGGAAGTGGATCCCCAGAAGATTGTGGCCATTGAGACATGGCCAGTGCCCAGCACGGTTGCAGAAGTTTACAGTTTTCTTGGATTGGCCGGCTACTACCGGCGATTTGTTTCAGACTTTGCTCGGATCTCGGCGCCATTGACCCAGTTGACCCGCAAGGATGTGCAGTTTGCTTGGATAGCAGAGTGCTAGGATTCCTTTAAGAAGTTGAAGCGATGCTTGATGACGGCACCCATTCTCACGCTTCCAGATGGAACTGGAGGATTCTCAGTATATTACGATGCTTCACGCAGAGGTCTAGCATGTGTTTTGATGCAGCATGGGAAGGTAATAGCATATGCGTCACGATAACTTCGTGATCATGAGAGGAATTACCCTAACCCATGACTTGGAGCTGGCAGTAGTAGTGTTTGCACTTAAGTTATGGAGGCACTACCTATATGGAGATAGGTTGGAGATTTTTACCGACCATAAGAGCCTGAAGTATGTGTTCACCCAGAAGGACCTTAACATGCGTCAGAGGAGATGGCTGGAGCTTCTTGTGGATTATGATATCAACCTACAGTATCATCCAGGGAAGGCCAACATTGTTGCGGATGTATTGAGTAGGAGACCCGGAGTTTATTTCCTAACAGTGCAACCAGAGCTGTTAGCCGATCTTCAGAAGATGGGTATAGAAGTTGTCCTCCCTTCCAGTGTGGCATTGATGGCCAGCATGCAAGTTCAGTCCAGTAGAATTGAGAGAATCAAGATAGCTCAGCCATCAGATTCTAAGCTTCAGCGGCTTAGGACAGAATGTATAGCAGGGCGAAGACCAGAATTATACATTCATGAAGATGGTACACTTCAACATGGTAAGCATCTTTGTGTATCCAATGGAGATATCAGACAGGAAGTCATGACCGAAGCTCACAGTTCTCAGTATTCGATTCATCCCGGTAGCACGAAGATGTACCGAGATATCCGTCAGCTTTTGGTGGAATGGTATGAAGAGGGAGATAGCTCGATTTGTCTCTCGGTGTTTGGTTTACCAACAAGTCAAGGCTGAACATCAGAGGCCAGCTGGACTTCTTCAGCCCTTGCCAATTCAGAATGGAAGTGGGAGCATATAACCATGGATTTTGTGACTAGATTGCCTAGATCTCCGGCTGGCAGAGACGCTATTTGTGTTGTCATAGACAGGCTCACGAAGGTGGCTCACTTTCTCCCGTTCAGAGTTGGTCAGTCGATGGCTCAGCTAGCGGAGATATATCTCCGACAGATTGTCAGGCTTCACGGTGTACTAGTCAGTATCATCTCGGACCGAGATTCAAGATTTACGTCATACTTTTGGCGTAGCCTGCAAGAGAGTTTGGGGACTCGTCTTCAGTTCAGCTTAGCATATCACCCACAGACAGATGGCCAGTCAGAACGTACGATCCAGACTCTCGAAGATATATTGAGATCTTGTACACTCGACTTCGGTGGTTCGTGGAAAGATCACTTACACTTGGTGGAGTTCTCGTACAATAACAGTTTCCAGGCCAGTATCCAGATGGCACCGTTCGAGACACTGTATGGTAGGAAGTGCAGATCCCCGCTGGCATAGGATGATGTCGGAGAGAGACAGATGCTCGGTCTGGAAATGATTGCTCAGACCGTTGAAGTGGTCAGGAGAGTCAGAGATCATCTTCGAGTTGCCCAAGATTGCCAGCGTCATTGGGCCGATTGTCATCGGCGCCCTCTTGAGTTTTTTGTCGACGACCATGTATTCCTGAGGATTTCGCCGAACCGTGGCATCATTCGTTTCGGCGTACGAAAAAAGCTTAGTCCTAGGTATATAGGACCGTTCGATATTCTGGAGTGAGTAGGAGATGTATCCTATCGTCTTGCTCTTGTGCCGTCGCTACGTGAGGTGCATAATATGTTCCATGTATCCCAACTGTGACGGTATATCCCGGACCCGGGCCACATCCTGGATCATTCAGAATTGGTTGTTGGTACCAACCTTTCGTGTGTGGAGAGGCCCGTGTCTATATTGGACCAAAGAGAGAAGACACTCAAGAACAAGACTATCAAGTTAGTCCGAGTTGCTTGGGGTCATCACTCTTTGGGTGAGTCAACGTAGGAGCGTGAGGATGATATCCGATCGCGATATCCCGACCTGTTTGACTCATGAGGTATAATATCTTTCTTATGTCTCATGCCTTCGATTCCTTGCTTGCATGAATAATTACTTGATTGCTTGATTAGTATAGCTTGCCTATGAATAGTATATCTTGTTCTTGTCCCTCTAGCCTCTTAATTAAATTTCGAGGACGTAATTCTTTTAAGGTGGGTAGAGTTGTAATACATGTGGTTCGTATTACGTATCTTGGTATACGTGTACGTATTCTTGACTCGTATTGCATATTTCCCTGCATGGTTATTTTGGCATTTCCTTCTTGATTCGGTTCAACTTGTTGCTGGTTCGGCTTGACTTGATTTTAGGTGGACCGAACCCCCACCTACCACCACCATCACCATTTATTAACCCATTCCCTCATTCTCTCTCTTCATTACTTCTTCTTCTCCACCATTACTTCTTCAACCACCAGAAGGAAGAGAGAGAGTGCTTAGGCAAGTACAAACTTGCTTCATGATGGATCTTAAGTTTTATTATTCCATTCTCTTCCTTACTTGATTCTAAGCCTCTTTAGAACTTGGCATTTTTGGATTTGACGGATGGATTCTTGTAAATCTAAGTTTGTAACTTTTTAGTTTTCTTGGTTTTGATCTCTAAAACTTGGTTATTTTCAAAAACTAATGGTTCTATGTTGAAGAGAATTTAATTTCATGCAGTTTT
This sequence comes from Iris pallida, assembly GCA_029216955.1. NCBI lineage: Eukaryota > Viridiplantae > Streptophyta > Magnoliopsida > Asparagales > Iridaceae > Iris > Iris pallida. The sequence continues at coordinate 134,258 of JANAVB010039218.1, read as the reverse complement.
GGCTTTTATTTCGCTTGATTTCGACTTCGGATGAGGAAGTTATGGCCATGACAAGTTTTCGGAACTTTTATGGCTGAACTTGCTATTTGGGGACGATGAACCCCCATGCGCCCGGGAGGCCATGCGCTATGAAGTCCCGGCAACGCATCCCTTAACTCTGAGCATGTCATGCGCGTAGGTTCCCTACGTGCATGTACTGAAGACGCAACGTGAGTTCCCATGCGCCAATGGTGCAGGAATCCCACGCGCCAATGGTGCAGGAATCCCACGCGCCGATTGCACAGGAATCCCACGTGCCGATTGTGTAGGAATCCCACGCGCCGATTGTGCAGGAATCCCATGCGCCGGAATTGCTCTATTTCACTGTTTTTGCCTGTTTAAGTTGTTTTGAGCTAGAATCTTGAAAAACTCAAAACATGAAAGTTGTACATCTTTTCCTTGGCTTCAAGAATATGTTGCTAGTTATTTTATGCAAATTTTTCTCATTCATGATAATATAAGAATAGAACACGGTAGTGGCCCGCGGTGGCGCACTCTTGATAAGTAAACTGACATGATATGTCCCGACATGCTGTTACGACAGCTAGCCTGACATGACAAGTATGAAAGACCTGGACACCGTGGACGATTGTGTTTGTATAAATAAACTGGTACTGTCTTGCATCATGTCTAGGATAGGGATCCCTGAGTACCACGGTCAGTGGTACCTACTGAAGTTGACTAAGGCAATCCCGTTATCTGGGCGCATTAAGTGGACTTGTAGCCTACCAATGAGTAGGGCACATTTCCAGCACACTGTCACGTGTTGCATCCTTCATAAACGGACATTCGACTTGGATAACCTGGATGGTCTGTAGGGCTTGTGGCTGTTGGAATAATCTCATTGCATCTTGCAAGTAACTAGGCCTGTGATAACCCTTGTAATGCCCCAGTTCCAAAATACGTAGGGCTAGGAACATAGACATGCCAGCTGTATTCATACGAAGTACGTAGGTCTCGTATGAATACATAAGCTGTAAAATATAGTAATCCAAGACAAACTAAATCTCATCCACAATGGAAAGAATAATAATATAAATATCAACTTGAATATTTATGATACAATCGTTGGGCGGAGACAAAGTCCACTACCAACTATCTCAATGAAAGAAATGTACAAGAATTGATCTATAAAATGGCAAGATGAACCAAGCGCAATCGACTTCGAAGGAATGGAGAAGACCACGGCCTTGGCTAGAATACCTGCAAAAAACATGAACACACACCTGGGGAAAAATCAGGTCCTCAGAGGGACGTAACAAGATACACATGATGAACTGTAAATAATACATGATAAATAAAAGACCACATGCTCCAACACAATGGAACCTAACCATCTAGGTGTAATGCAAGTCGAAAACTATACTGGAACGTATAAGTGGGTAGGAATAAAGCATAGCATCCACTAGAGGCTTTCGCATGAACTAGTATACGTCTCTGACCGTATCTGACGACGTGGTCAGGGCCGTGCAATGGATATATCCCCTAGTTCATACTTTGCATCGCTAGCATACCTCCTGACCGTATCTGACGTCATGGTCAGGGTCGTGCAATGGATATATCCTCTAGCGACACACCCATAACAGGGAAACCATGAACCCATAATCGGGCAATCTAGAAGGCTTTGGGCTAGCTCATACGTCCCAGTAGTTTTCCCCGCCCATGTATCACACAAGTCATATCCATGTCTTGGCAATCCATATCTCTATGCAAGTCGCTATCTAAACTCCGCTAATCCATAAATGAACCGACACACGAACCGCCCGTATCGGTAGCAAGTCGAATACGTAGGTTCGTGTCGACTCAATGATCCTCACTCATGTGTCGTGTATGAGACATGTCAACAAGTCAAAGAAGTTATGAAGCATAACTTCAACACACCAGAAAAGTCCGCTACCACATATGGTCCACACACACACACACATGCACACACACAAACATCGATATACATATCGATGGCACCCAAGTCATACTTGGACATACTCTTACTAATGTAAAAACACTAGCAATATATAAAATATCATGAATCAAATGTAAGTACAAGATGGCAAGGTATCTTGCCTGGGGGGTCGCCTGGTGAGCTGCCTGGTGTGGTACGAGGATCCGTCGAGTCATGTTTGATATAAAGATGCCTGAATTCGCGAGGGAATAGAACGCACGATTTAGATTTGACCATGATGACGACAAGAAAAGTTTGTAATATATAATTAGAAAAATGTTTATAGTACAAAAAATATATATTTTATTAGTTAAAGAGATTTTAATAAATACATAAATCATGTTAGAGTTTTAAGAAACCAAATTATGGTTTGAAGGTTAAGAAAAATAGATAAAGATAATTTTATATAAATTTATAATACTTTAAAAACAACATTTATTAGTTACCAAAAATAATTTTAAATATATACTTGAAATTTTTAAGTAATCATTTATAATACTTTTGGAAACCATATTTGTAGAACTAATTTAGATAAGCACATAAATTATTGAAAAGCATTTTAGGACTGAAAACTATCTTTAAAAATAACAAAAAAAACAAAAATTTTATAATATTTTATAAATCCAAAGTAGTAAAAAAAATATTAACAATAATATAACAATATAACCACAGTTGTAGTAATAATAATAATAATAATCATAATAATAAAAAATAATAATAATATTGGTAGTAATAATAATAATAATAATAATAATAATAATAATAATAATAAAAATAAAACTAATAATAACAATAACATTAATAAATAATTATTATTATCATAATAATAAAGAAAAAAAAAAGCACTTATACTATTCTCTTTCCCTAAAAGTCACAGAAACGTTCCCAATCTTTAAGAGAGAGAGAGAGATAGAAGAGAGGGGAAATGGGAGAGATCTCACCCGAGGGAGCGGCGGAGCTCAGGCGCTCGACCTGGCGGCGGAGAGCGGAGTCGAGGTGGTCCGGCGCAGCGCTAGGCGGAGGGAGGATCGGCCAAGGCGGCGATTTCGGAGAGCGGAGGTGGCTGAGGCGGCGATTTCGGAGAGCGGAGGTGGCTGAGGCAGAGTGGCGTCAGCGCGGGGATGATCGGCGACAAACTCGCGGCGGCGGAGGGATGGTTTCGCCGGAGAGGGCATGGCTGCTCCTGGTGCGGCGTTGGCCGCGGAGGAAGAGGCGGCCAACGGAGGAGCGGTTGAATCTCCGGCGGAAAAAGGGGTTTCGGCTGGACTGATGGGGGCGGCGACGAACGGAGATGCCAGGCGGCGCCGGGGTGCGGAGGGCCTGGCACCGGCGGAGGAGGGGCACACTCCTGATTTGGGAGATGGCAGTAGGAAGCTCGTCTATGGGTGGCCGGGAGCACCCCGACGACGCTGTACGGTGGGGCTTGCCACCTGGAGGTGGCTCGTCGAGGCACAAAGGACGGCTCGGCGGAGAAGAAGGTTCGGGGAGTTCGGCGAAAGGTCAGATGCGGTGCGCAGAGGCTGGTCGCGTCGGGCAGTCAGTTATGGGTGTGCGTGTGTTTCTATTTCCTCTGTGAGTTTTTGTGTGGCGGTGGTGGTGGTTTGCGTCGTGGGGGTGATTGACGGAACTATGGCAGTGGTGGGCTAAGTTTGGGTTGGACGGGTTTGCTGGCCGGGGGATTGGTTCTGTGGTTGTCGTCGTCGGAAACGACATGGAGGCGTGGCGTGTAGGGTCGTTTGGCTGAGAGTGATCCGACGTTGTGATGGCGCTGGTAGGGTATTGGTCGAGCGTGTGGGAAATGGGTGATGGCGGACATGGGTCAAGGTGGAGGGGCAAGGCTGTGGTGAGGGTGCCGGAGTTGGCCAGGAGGAGTAGAGGGAAGGTGGGGTGTTAACGGGTTTTGGATAGGTTAGGAATTAGGTGAATCGTGTCGGGATTGTCGACACGAAAAAAATGATGTATATGTAAACATGGAATAAGATGTTGGTCACGGACACGATGCACTCATACTATGGTCGTGGAATTTATTGTGGATGAATGATGAATTGGAGGAGTACCTGCCTATTTACAGGATGTGGGAATTCCCAATAAGATACGGGTTAGGATTTATTTAAATCCCTATTTAAATAATTCAAATCCAAATCTAAATACGAATCCAATATAAATTAAATTCTCTTAGTTTAAAATCAATGGAATAAATCAAATTTTCAAATATTTAACTATTTAAATAATTCCAAAAATCAAATCAAGATTTAAATGGCCACAATAACTTTCAACAAT
>JANAVB010039218.1:90000-125000 GCA_029216955.1 Iris pallida | reverse complement strand
TTGTACTTGCTCATATCCTGACAGGATAACTTCGTTGTGTTTTACAGAGGATTCAGATACAGACTGTCCGACCTTCTACGGGTTTAGCGTAGACACAGTTTACCACTTGGATTTAGTGGAGCTGGTGCCTTTAGAGGACGCACCATCGGTAGGGATCTAGACTAGTAGGTTTGATTGGACTGCGTTCTAGATTATTATTTTGGGTTATAGTATATATATATTTTTAGGATTGTATAATGTTTTTAAACTCTGAGCTTCTGGTTGTGACTCTGTGACTTGCATCTATTTCCAGCTTTCCCATTTCCATCATATCTTTATCTTTTCGTACGTATCTTCCTTAGATTCATGTGATTGAGTTATATATATTCCTCCGTGCGGAGATGACAGGTACATATATATATTATTGATGTTAGATTTTATAGACGACCTATACAGCGTTCTACCGTCGACAAAGCGGCGTAGGCTGGACGTACCCACGTGCTCGTGCCCCTAAACAGGGTGCGGGTTGTGACAAAATCTGTAACAATCTCGGAAAGGCAGTCCATATTTCAACGACTACAACCTGCTACATCCGCTCGACACTGCCTCGGTGAATAGTTACAAGCGGACGACGAAGAGGAACCTCTCTTTGCCTCATGCCATGTTGCAAGGAACTCTCCTCAGGCTGAAAGGAATCTTAACTCTTCAGCTGGTACACCCAAGAATCGACCCAAGAGCAGCAAGTTGGCAGTGCCCAACACCGGGGTATTTCAGCACACCCACTTCAAATCCAGAACCCTGAAAACTGGAGGTGGTCAGTGCTAGGTACCAAATACTGACCTGACCGAGGACTTCCATCCCTTGTTCGTCCAAGGACCTAGGGGTAGCCAACCCTCGATGTTGCACCACAATCTGATGCTTCAAAGGGATAATGATTCCCTCGAAACTAAAGAAAGAAAGGTCGGGGGTACCCATTCCCAGCATATTTCTGAAAACTTGGAAACTAAGGATACTGCGAACCTCGATCCGGGTAACTTTTCCCAGATGATCGCTTACACTACCGACAACGAGGATGTGAGTCAAGAACAGAGAGCGAATGGTCGATCCACGCTCGCCTCATGTCATCACACATGACGAGTGATAAAAATGATCGAAGAAATGATGCAGTCCATGAACACCAGCTTAGCGCTTTTGACGAAACTATAACAGAGCTGAAAGCAGCTCAAACCTCATCCCAGCTACCGATATAGGTCCTGGACCCGAGAAATAATGGGGAGTCCAATGCCCCAAATCTTTCAACTACGACTCACCATGTAGTATTACCACCCACGACGAGTGATCACACCTTAACACAAACATCTGGGCCAACAGTGTCAGAAGAAGTCCTTGATGCCATCTGGGATCTCAGAGCCAGAGTCGACGCCAAAGATTGACAAGAATCTTGGCAAAAATTGGGACTCAACCAACCCTTCCCGGTTGAATGGAATATGATAATCTACCCTCACAAATTCAAGTCGGTGACTATCACTCCTTCCGAAGGAAATGATTTGTAAACCCCCATAATTTATAATTGATTTTCATAATTTAATTAACTTCGTTATGTATTTCATTATTTATGGATTTATTTACTATTAGTTTATTAGTATAATTAATGTATGTGTATATATATATATTATTATATATGTGCATGTTCGTATTTCTATTAAATAAGGAATATAATTAAATCTAGGATTTTTAGGAATTTATCGTAATTTTTTTGAGATAATTTTGCTAACTTAATATATATATATATATATATATATATATATATATATATATATATATATATATATATATATATATATATATATATATATTTCGTCCAAGGGGTCGTGGCCTAGTGGTAGCGACGGGGGCTCCCCGGGCGGAAGGCCCGGGTTCGAATCCCCCCTTAGGCGCACGCGCCTAAGCTCCAGTAAGAAGGACACCCCAAAATATATATATATATATATATATATATATATATATATATATATATATATATATATATATATATATATAAAATATATATATGGACTTCCATAGGTCAAAATGGGGTAGAACGAAATTCCCTTCAACATGGAACCATCAAAACTTGGAAATAACATGGTTAGCTAGATCAAAACCCAAAAATACAAAAATACAAGTTTAGATCTACATAAAATGAGCCATGGAAATAGAAAATGCTAAGTACTAAAGAGACTTAAGATCAAGTAAGGAAGATGATGGAACAATAATACTGGGGTTCCATCATGAAGCAAGTTAGCACTTGCCTATACGGCTGGGTAGGTGGGGAGAGTTATGGAGGATGAAGAAGAAGAGTTAATGAGAAGGAGAAGTAATGAAGAGAGAGAAAAAGGTTTGGGGCTTTAAATGGAGGTGTTGTAGGTGGGTTCATGTTGAACCACCCAAGGCCGAAAAAATAAACCAACTCAGGCCGAACCCAAAAGCAAAGTAAAAAAGCAGAAAGTAAAATTGCAGGAAAATTAATTAACATAAAATTCGAGGAATTTAATTATAGAAAAATACATGATAAATATTAAATAAATACATTCCAGCAGTACATGTATTTAAAATACGTATTCTGGGAACGAGAAGTGATAATACATATATATATATATATATATATATATATATATATATATATATATATATATATATATATATATATATATATATATATTTTTATATATATATACATATATATGTATATATATATACATATATATATACATATATACATATATATATATATACATATATATGTATATATGTATATACATATATACATATATACATATATATATATATATATATATACATATATATATATATATATATATATATGTGCACGTACCTTGCACGTAATTTAATATTTCTTAATTAGTTTAGGAAGACTCTTTAGGAAGACCAAAGGATAGTCTTCCTAATTACTAAGTTGTCCTTATTAAAATTAATGAACTATTTTTAATTAGTATAAGTATGCAAGGGTATTTTCAGAATTTGAAAGTTTTACCATCTAAGTTTTTCTATTATATAGTAAAATAAGTATGTAAGGGTATTTTCGGAATTTAAAAGTTTCACTATCTAAGTTTTCCTATTATATAGTAGAATAGATATATATATATATATTATATAGTAGAATAGATATATATATATATATATATATATATATAGGCTTGAAATGAAGGATTTGGAGAGCTTGGAAGCAATGGCTTCTCCGGTTCTGTTCTCGGAAATTGGAGAAGAAGAACAGTTCTGGCCGCAAGGCTCCTTGCCGCAGCTTAGCCGCATGAGCATTCTGGCCGCATGAAGATTCTGGCCGCATAAAGCATCCTGGCCGTATGGCACTTTTTCAGCCGCATGTACTTCGGTTTGCCATAGCCGCATGTACTTCTGTTTCCGTAGCCGCATGAGATAAATCATTCCCAGCCGCATGTGATTTGTTATTTCCAGCCGCATAGGCTTTGTCATTTCAGTCGCATGTGATTTGTTATTTCCAGCCGCATAGGCTTTGTCATTTCAGCCGCATGTGATTTGTTATTTCCAGCCGTATAGGCTTTGTCATCTCGGTCGCATGTGATTTGTTATTTCAGCCGCATGTGATTTGTTATTTCCAGCCGCATAGGCTTTGTCATCTCGGTCGCATGTGATCTGTTATTTCCAGCCGCATGTGATTTGTTATTTCCAGCCGCATAAGGATAAGTTCCTTGAGCCACATAGGCCCAACCCCCGGGCTGTATATTATTCTGAGCCGCATAAGGATCAGACCCGAGCCGCATAGGGTCCCTATCCCCAGCCGCATAGGTGCATGTTACCCCAGCCCCATGGACTTAGTTTCCTTAGCCACATATGTATGTTTTACTCAGCCGCATGAACCAACAATTTCCCGGCCGCATGAACTCTAGCCCATAATGCCTTTTTGGCTAATTCTTGTCCTGAATTGACATTGATTGACATTGATTGTCACCTTGATTAATAATTGATCATGCATTCCTAGTTGGAACTAAGAGACTGGCTAGTCGTCTTATTGAATTGAATGAATAAGACACATTCATATTAACTATGAACTATTGCAATCGATTGGCCGATCCAGAATATTAGCATATAGACACGTGCAGGCTTCAATTTATTTATTTTTTGCAAAGCAGCATGTGTACTTTATGGTCAAGGCATGATTATTCCGTGGCTAGTTTTGGATTGTTGCATTACACTATGTAAGACCTACAACCAAATCGCACGGGTATCGTTGTAGAGTTGGGTATATCGTACTTTGTACGGAAGTACTCATTCTGAATGACCATGATTCACGGCATGGGATTTCACTTAACATAGAGGCTACTAAGTTAAATAAAATAATGATTGCATGGAGAGAATGGATTCCCGAGTTCTTATATGGCAGCCCTCTTTGGGACTATTAGTGCCCGACAGGCCGGCTGGTTTCCACAGATACTGTAAATCTGTCACACGGTACAATTACGTAGCCGAAGTGACAAACTCGACCTGCATGGGCCACCACAAAAACATGTAACGTCCCAGTCCCAAATACTTGAGACTAGATACGTATCATGCCAGCTGTATACATACGAGTAGATATACGACTCGTATATATACATAAGCTGTAAATGTAGAAAGCCAAGACACTAAATCTCATCCACAAAGTTAAATAATAATATAAAGCAACTTTGAGTTTGTCAAGTACACAATAGTTGGGCGGAGACAAAGTCCACTACCAACTAAATTAAATATAGAAAAATATATAAGGAAGAATTTAGCAAGCAAGAGCAATGGCAAGTCCAAGATCAATCATCACGAAGGAAGGAATGGCCTTAGCTAAAGCACCTGCAAGAAATCATGAAGCACACACCTGGAGAGATCACCAGGTCCTCAGAGGGACGTAACAAGACACATAATATCATGCCGATAAACTGAATAAATAAAGCTCAACAGAGAAGTATGCATGAGTAAAGGTTCCTAACCATCCTATGTGATATGCACTTTGAGGACAACGTTCTACGCAGGGGCTGTAGGCTCAGCAGAGTAAATAAAGAGTGGCAGTAAGTAGCGCTCATCCGAGTCACTATCGGCCCTGGACAGAAGGTAGTGCTCGTAAGAGTCACCCTCGGCCCAAAATGTGTGTAAAAATAAATGTAGCCCCTACGCTAATTGTTGTCCCCTCCTCCCAATGATACTATACATGTGGCGACTCCACGACACTGTTTAATCCTTAATAACTGCCAAGTCTTCTACACAAAACTATTAGCAGTTATATCCTAACGCATGGCCTGTATGCACCGATGTACGGTCGGTACGCAAGTCCGCATCTATTTGCGACTCACAACTCACACACAATCCGTGGCACATCGTGACATTTTATGAGATGCACTAAACATACGGTGGTCCCTTAACTCTAAGCCAATTACATAAAGTATAATAATTTGCATCTATATATAGTTTTGTAAGAACAACAAGAAGAAAAAGCATGCATGATATTGAGCAAGAAATTAAACAGTAAAGGTAAGGTGTCTTGCCTGGTGTGTCGCCTGGTGTGGTGCATTGATCCGACAAGTTTCGATTGTCCAATAGCCATGTTCGATGTGTAATGGTTCGATGTTGCAAAAAAAATAGGAAAACAGGATTTAGTCATAAGGTCGACAAATAGCGAGAATTTGAGGAGAAGAGTATTTATAATATTTTAGAAAATTTCCTACTATTTTAAAAATATGTGTTCCGTAGTCAAAGGATTTGTAGGAAAAATACTTAAAAATATTTATATGTAATAATTTTGAAAATTACATCTTATTTGTCAAAATACTCTAAGTTACAAAATATGAATTAAAGTGGAACTATATTTCATAATTTTAAAATATCTATTTTTGATAAATATACAAAATATTTCTAAATCATTTAGACCAAGAAAATATAACGGGTCAATCGAAAAGAATATTTTAGTGTTTAAAAAAATCTTGAAATCTTGCTAGAAAATAATAGTAATAATAATAATGTAAATAATAATATTTATCATAACAACAGACTATTATTAGTAATAATATATAAAACAATTTATACCATTCTAGTAATTTAGATAATGATAATAATAATAATAACAGTAATATAATAATAATAATTTTTGATGATGATATTTATAATAATAGAATCCCTAAACTACTACCCAGCCCCCCCTTTCCCCATTTTTAACAGTAAGAGAGAGAGAGAGAGAGAGGGGTGGGAAGAGGTTTACCAGCGGCTCGACGAGGGCTCGCGAAGGCGGCGGCGACCGCGTCTTGCGCGCGGTGGCGCGCACGGCTTTGGGCGCCGGGCTCGGAAGGCTCAATCGGCGGGCGGTGCTGCGAGTGACGCGGAGTTCTGCTAGGGTTCCGGCGACGAAGGGGAAGGCGCGACCGTTGGGGGGCAGTCGACCGGTGGAGAGACGGCACCGGTGGTGGCGCCGCGATTCGGGTGGCCGGAGGCGCGGCATGGCAGTGGTGCAGGAGCCCATCGCTACGAGGGGAGCTCCGGCGGGGGGCGGCAAAGGCGCGACGGAGGAACTCACACCGTGGTGGTTGTCAAATTTGGAAGTGGAGTCCGAGGCCGGCTCGCGGCGAGGTGACCGGAGCGCAGCCCTCAAGTCGGGGCGGCATGGCTCGAGGGTCCAGGTGAGGTTTCCCCCTTCTTTTCTTCTTCTTTGTGGATTGGCGGGGACGATTTGGTCGGGGATGGTGGCTGCGGCCAGGAATTGGGTGGCAGCGTGATCGGGTACGGTAACAATGGATTATATGTTGTGTTGGTGATCGTTCGGGTATGGCGGGGTCGACCGGGTAGCTATAATGAGACACGAGGTTTGCGAGCACGATGCTGGTAGTGACTGTAGTGGTGGTTGTGGTTCTCGGTGGTGAAGACACGGCGATGGCGTCATGATGGTCGGAGGATGGGTGTTGGGAGTTTGGTCGAAGGGCAGGGAACGGAACGGTGAAGGCAATGGCTATGGTTAGGCTAGGATTATGGATTGGATGGTGTCGGGGTGTGTCCGACACGAGAAAAATTGTATGTGTAAAGAGTGGAATAAGACTTTAGATGGACACAGACACGATGCACATGGGAGTTGTGAAAATTCCTATGGAGGAGTACCTCTCCTATATATAGGAGGTGGGAATTCCCATTAGGATAGGTATTGGGATGTTTAAATCCCCAATAGATAGATTCCATACTAATTTAAATCAATTTAAAATCTACTTCAACAGAAATAAAACTTATCTTTAGTTTAAAAGCTATTTAAATTAAGGCCAATAAAATCTTTTCCAATTTAAATTATCAAAATAATTCAAATTTTAAGAATAACAAAATTTTAAATGTATTTTTCGTAATTATTAAAATATAGCATTAATTAATTTTGAAAATTAAGAATATTATTTAAATAATAATTTATAAAGTAGCTTTTGTAATGATAAAATAGATTAATAAACAAATTCCAAATTTCGCAAATATCTAGAATATGTTTTATATAAACCAAAATTTTTCTAAACTACTACTTATTTTTAAACAACAAAATAAATTACCCTTTTAAATTATATAAAAATAAGATTTTGTCAACAACGGCAAATAGATATATTTATTTTGGAAAAAATATTTTCCATAAAAATAAATCTATAAATAAAATATTTTTCTGAAAATATGTACCTCGCACATATTCGCACTCGACGAGAAATAGGAAACGCAACTCGCACGCGACGACAATTGTATTTGTATGCGACGTATAATACGAAGTACAAATAAATACCAATTTATAAAAAAAAATTAGTAAAATTTTAGGGGGTTTACATCCTACCCAACTTACAAGAATTTCGTCCTCGAAATTAGGAATTAGTTGGGGGTGATAAGGTACGAGGGTAAAGCAACACAATTCATTGGACGAGGCAGCGAAACGACAAATATGCTTTAGAGATCGTGATTTTGATAATGACGAAATAATTCACGATTTTGGAATTGAACGTGGGTAACTAGTCAAGGTAAAAGATCATGATAGCACGATGGGAGTAGCTTAAGTGAATATTTTGGGGACTTGGGGGATAGGGCTCTTCGGAGAAGGTTGCATGGTAAGTGTCTAGGTTGAGGGCACAAATGAAAGGAGGATAGGAATCATTCCAGTGATTAGGGGTCACGGTAGAAGATATAGGGTCGAGGAATAGGACAAAAAGTTTTAAGACGAGGATATAACCATGGGCTGGTAATGGCTAACTACACGTGGCCATAGGTGATAGGGAACTAAAGGGGATGTCAAGTATGAGTGTTTGTCTTTCTAATATAGGCGAAAAACGAATAATAATGAGTTTGAAGAAGATATTATTGAATACGGATAAGTGGTTCAAAGATGACGGAAAAATTTCAAGTAGAATTGTCAAGGCAGTCGCGGATGAGACTCTAGGGCCAGGTTTAGCTATGTCTCTATCCACGTTTGAACAATATACAAAAAGCGAACCAAGTGCACTATGGTTGATCAGACCATAATACGTTGGTTCTGATTAGACAATGTATCAGTGGGCGCCCCATTAAACATATGTCATGATCAAGCTTGATAAAAATACGCTTGCAAAACTAAGCTATTTTAGCATCATAGGTAGATAAAATAATAAGTAAAGGGTAATGATGAAAGAAATCAATTAGTCCCAGATCTTATAAAATCTAAGTTCCGCCCGAAATTTGGGCCTATGCAGTCGGCTTGGTTGACTAGATAAGTTAGGGTCCACTGAATTCTATGGTCCAAGTGAACCTATCAATGTGGTCCACAAAAGGTTGGTTAGGTCGGGAGGTATTCTACCCAACTTACAAGAGTTAAACAAGTAGTGTAAAGGGGTCAATGGGTCAAGCAATCAAGGTAAAGCGCAAGTCAAGCATTACACATCGGGTGGAAAGAATTGAGTCGAGGTCGAGTCTCATCTATAGTTAAAAAGTATATTGGTTTCACGGTAGGGATTAGAGTCCAGTCTTTTTGACCCGAAAGTCGGAATATGTAATTAGAGTACAAGGAGACGTATTTTAGTGGCACGTGATATACCTACATGAAGGTGGATTTGTCTAGGTCTTGCATATGAAATTTGTTGGCTGAAAAAAGTCTAGTGTTGTACTCCAAATATTCAAGCCACGGTAAGGGACACAAAAGAATTTAAATAGAAAGTGGAAATTCATGAAATAATGATTAACACAAAGTAAATGACGAAGTTAACGCATGAAACAACGATAATTCAGATTCTAGTAGATCAAGGCAAAATAAGTTAGGAATACTATTTCTAGAGATATGACAGCCACTTGATGGGGTATGATCAAGGAACAATCCAATTATTTCTCAAGTTTCAAATGGTTAGAAAGTCACGACAAAATCTAAATTTGAGGGAATGTCGAGGGAGTCAAGATTGGAATATAACCATATGATCTTGGAGATGACTAACAACACTTGTATGTATACTACTATCATGGTCGTGAGAGATATGGCAATTAGTATGAAATACTCCTAACTCATTAGAGTTATCTTAGTAGACTATAATTAACATTTTTAACTGGAGTTTCCTCCAAAAGTAAAAAAATAAACCACCAAATTGTATTTACTCAAAGCTGTTCAATTTAATCATGACTCAAATTTAAATCGCATTTATAAATCTCAAAGCAAACTTTCATCCGGATACTACTAACTTTTTCCAAAACTTATCGTTCAAATCCAACTATTGAAATCAAGAGTTCATAATTCACGAATCCATAAAATTTTATAATCAATCAAAATTTTAAAACCCAAAATTTTTCAAACAACTATAGAAAAACTCTTAGCATATAAAAAAAACAATCTAAAAATTGAAGTTCAATATTTTAATGCACTTAACCAAAAAAAATCCGACCACATGATTTAAAAATGTTCAATTTTTATCACATCAATTTTTTTTACCATACATTTTTCTAAAACCTTCATAAATAAAACCTGTTCCCCCCCCCTTTTTTTACCAATTTATTCATAATCCTAATCAAAACTTTTTAACTCAAATTCTAAATATATTTGTAAATCATAAAGCACATGACAAAATTTAAAATTTGAAAATATTCCTAAAAAATTATTTTTATATCTTCCAAAATATTTTAAACCAAAATTTAAAAATCACTGCTTCCACTTAAAATTTGAAATTTAAGAAACATACAAGTCGTAAGTTGTACGAGAATAATTTCTACTGCTACATTTGAAATCTAAGATCATTTTCAAACCAAATTTATAACTGTTCAAAAGCGTATAACTATAACTCAATAAATCATAAATATCACAACTTGAAATTGAAATCAGTTTTATATTTACTCAAAGACGTATAGCTATAATCCAATAGATCATAAATATTAAAATTCGAAAATCAAAACAATTGTGTATAGATTCAAACTATTTTTTTGCAATATAATAAAATCCTATAATCCTCTGGTGATCACTACTTAGAAATCTCAAGATTACAACTTCCTTAGATATCCTATTTTACAAATTACTAATAAATAAATCACACTTTTTTTTAAAAAAAAAAGCCTTTTTAATTCCATTAGAGTCTTAAATGTATTCCAATTGCCAATGTAACCCTTCTAGCCATAAGGTTGACCAATAAGTATATATAGTAGTGTAGTCATCTTTCTAAATGTCACTAAGCACGAAAGATAAGAATTTACCCTAGGAGGAATTCAAGCAGGATGCAAATCAAGGAGGTCGAACGAGAGTTCAAAATTTGAAGTCAAGAAAGGATGTCAAGTAGGTGGATGAGATTCTAGACACTAATCCTATACTGCAGGCCCACATCGGTACAATTACGTAGCCGAAGTGACAAACTCGACCTGCATGGGCAACCACAAAAACATGTAACTCCCCAGTCCCAAATACTTGAGACTAGATACGTATCATGCCAGCTGTATACATACGAGTAGATATACGACTCGTATATATACATAAGCTGTAAATGTAGAAAGCCAAGACACTAAATCTCATCCACAAAGTTAAATAATGATATAAAGCAACTTTGAGTTTGTCAAGTACAAAATAGTTGGGCGGAGACAAAGTCCACTACCAACCAAATTAAACATGGAAAGATATATAAGGAAGAATTTAGCAAGCGAGAGCAATGGCGAGTCCAAGAGCAATCATCACGAAGGAAGGAATGGCCTTAGCTAGAGCACCTGCAAGAAATCACGAAACACACACCTGAAGAGATCACCAGGTCCTCAGAGGGACGTAACAAGACACATAATATCATGCCGATAAACTGAATAAATAAAGTTCAACAGAGAAGTATGCATGAGTAAAGGTTTCTAACCATCCTATGTGATATGTACTTTGAGGACAACGTTCTACGCAGGGGCTGTAGGCTCAGCAGAGTAAATAAAGAGTGGAAGTAAGTAGCGCTCATCCGAGTCACTATCGGCCCTGGACAGAAGGTAGTGATCGTAAGAGTCACCCTCGACCCAAAATATGTGTAAAAATAAATGTAGCCCCTACGCTAATTGTTGTCCCCTCCCCCCAATGATACTATACATGTGTCGACTCCACGACACTGTTTAATCCTTAATAACTGCCAAGTCTTCTACACAAATCTATTAGCAGTTATATCCTAACGCACGGCCTGTACGCACCGATGTACGGTCGGTACACAAGTCCGCATCTATATGCGACTCACAACTCACACATAATCTGTGGCACATCGTGACAGTTTATGAGATGCACTAAACATACGGTGCTCCCTTAACTCTAAGCCAATTGCATAAAGTATAATAATTTGCATCTATATATATTTTTGTAAGAACAACATGAAGAAAAAGCATGCATGATATTGAGCAAGAAATTAAACAGTAAAGGCAAGGTATCTTGCCTGGTGTGTCGCCTGGTGTGGTGCATTGATCCGACAAGTTTCGATTGTCCAATAGCCATGTTCGATGTGTAATGGTTCGATGTTACAAAAAAAAGGAAAACAGGATTTAGTCATAAGGTCGACAAATAGCGAGAATTTGAGGAGAAGAGTATTTATAATATTTTAGAAAATTTCCTACTATTTTAAAAATATGTGTTCCTTAGTCAAAGGATTTGTAGGAAAATACTTGAAAATATTTATATGTAATAATTTTGAAAATTACATCTTATTTGTCAAAATACTCTAAGTTACAAAATATGATTTAAAGTGGAACTATATTTCATAATTTTAAAATATCTATTTTTGATAAATATACAAAATATTTCTAAATTATTTAGACCAAGAAAATATAACGGGTCAATCGAAAAGAATATTTCAGTGTTTAAAAAAATCTTGAAATCTTGCTAGAAAATAATAGTAATAATAATAATATAAATAATAATATTTATCATAACAACAGACTATTATTAGTAATAATATATAAAATAATTTACACCATTCTAGTAATTTAGATAATGATAATAATAATAATAACAGTAATATAATAATAATAATGATTTTTGATGATGATATTTATAATAATAGAATCCCTAAACTACTACCCAGCCCCCCCTTTCCCCATTTTTAACAGTAAGAGAGAGAGAGGGGTGGGAAGAGGTTTACCAGCGGCTCGGCGAGGGCTCGCGAAGGCGACGGTGACCGCGTCCTACGCGCGGTGGCGCGCACGACTCTGGGCGCCGGCCTCGGAAGGCTCAATCGGCGGGCGGTGCTGCTAGTGACGCGGAGCTCGGCTAGGGTTCCGGCAACGAAGGAGAAGGCGCCGACGTTGGGGGGCAGTCGACCGGTGGAGAGACGGCGTCGGTGGTGGCACCGCGATTCGGGTGGCCGGAGACGCGACATGGCAGTGGTGGAGGCGCCCATCGCTGCGAGGGGAGCTCCGGCGGGCGGCGACAGAGGCACGGCGGAGGAACGCACACCGTGGTGGTTGTTAATTCGGAAGTGGAGTCCGAGGCCGGCTCGCGGCGAGGTGACCGGAGCGCAGCCCTTAAGTCGGGGCGACGTGGCTCGAGGGTCCAGGTGAGGTTTCCCCTTCTCTTCTTCTTCTTTGTGGATTGGCGGTGACGATTTGGTCGGGGATGGTGGCTGCGGCCAGGAATTGGTCGGCGGCGTGATCGGGTACGGTGACAATGGGTTATATGTTGTGTTGGTGATCGTTCTGTATGGCGGGGTCGACCGGGTAGCTATGATGAGACTCGGGGGTTGCGAGCGTGATGCTGGTGGTGACTGTTGTGGTGGTTGTGGTTCTCGGTGGTGAAGACACGGCGATGGCGTCAGGATGGTCGGAGGATGGGTGTCGGGAGTTTGGTCGAAGGGCAGGGAACGGGACGGCGAAGGCAACGACTATGGTTAGGCTAGGATTATGGATTGGATGGTGTCGGAGTGTGTCCGACACGAGAAAAATTGTATGTGTAAAGAGTAGAATAAGACTTTAGATGGACACAGACACGATGCACATGGGAGTTGTAAAAATTCCTATGGAGGAGTACATCTCCTATATATAGGAGGTGGGAATTCCCAATAGGATAGGTATTGGGATGTTTAAATCCCCAATAGATAGATTCCATACTAATTTAAATCAATTTAAAATCTACTTCAATACAAATAAAATTTATCTTTAGTTTAAAAGCTATTTAAATTAAGGCCAATAAAATCTTTTCCAATTTAAATTATCAAAATAATTCAAATGTTAAGTAAAACAAAATTTTAAATGTCTTTTTCGTAATTATTAAAATATAGCATTAATTAATTTCGAAAATCATGAATATTATTTAAATAATAATTTATAAAATAGCTTTTCTAATGATAAAATAGATTAATAAACAAATTCCAAATTTTGCAAATATCTAGAATATGTTTTATATAAACCAAAAATTTTCTAAACTACTAATTATTTTTAAACAACAAAATAAATTACCCTTTTAAATTATATAAAAATAAGGTTTTGGCAACAACGGCAAATAGATATATTTATTTTGGAAACTATATTTTCCATAAAAATAAATCTATAAATAAAATATTTTTCTGAAAATATGTACCTCGCACATATTCGCACTCGACGAGAAATACGAATCGTAACTCGCACGCGACGATAATTGTATTTGTATGCGACGTATAATACGAAGTACAAATAAATACCAATTTATAAAAAAAAATTAGTAAAATTTTAGGGGGTTTACACACCTCCAAGATGGTTAATACTAGAGGGATGATCGCAGAAGGACTCGAGTGGGTTCCTTACTTCCCTACTCATTTTGTTATTTACTTTATACTTTGTCGTTTGGCACCGACATGTTAGTCAGATCGTCTTGTACTTGCTTTTACATAATTGTAGCTAAATCAGGCTGCAGCTAATAATAATTGTGTATACTTTGCTATATCATCTGGCTATATTTTGTAAAGCCAGATCTCAAGAACATTTTGACTGAGCGTTTGGGACGCCTTACTGCTTTATCTTACATGTTCTCTATTACTGTTTCTTGTTTGAATGATTGAGACAATGGATGTGAAGTGGCCTTAGTGAGACATTCATGCACCCCCTCGTCTCTTTGACAGCATTGATCATATTATACGGTATTCTTCTACCCGTAATACGTAGCTGGCTGAGTCATTCCCCCGCTCTCCAGTATTCTGGTTCTGGGGCATGACAATATTTTAGTGGTGACCCATGCAGGTCGGATTTCAGACTTGTGGGGTGTTTTAAGTTATAGGATGTCTCAATCACACATGTTCCCCCTTGATCTCATGATTCGTTACTCTCGACTCTAGCTTGACATTCTGGTATCCTTTGACTTCATTGATCTTTCTTATTCGATCGTTTGATTGCTCTTTTGTCCCTTTTTTAGGGGCACCTTGTCCGTACCTGTCAGGACTGGACAACAACAACAAGGGCAACATGGGCAACATGACCAGGTTGGTCAGCAGCAAGGGCCAGTATTACCTCAAGAGACTATCCAAGAAGAAGTGATAGTGGAACCAGCAGCTGGACCGTAGTATTCGGAGGTACCAACGCCACCAATAGTTCTATCTACCCCTGTGGAAGTAGACACACCGGCCCTTCTAGAAATCATGAGAGGGATGATGGCTACTCAGCAACATCAGATGTTAGCCCAGCAGCGCATGCACACTCAATTGTAATAGCAGAATGTACTACTCAACCAAGGGTTGCAGATGGCTTTGGAAAGAGGGGCGAGGTCAGATTCAGGAGCATCAACCAAATTTTGCAAGTACAACCTCCGTCGCTTCGAGGGCACGGAAGATGCCATCTCAGCAGATGCATGGCTTAAGGATATTGAGGCTATTTTGACAGCGGCTAAGGTACCGGCAGAAGAACGTGTAGATCAAGTGAAGTTGTTACTTCAGGATCTCGCACGTGATTGGTAGGAATCAGAAGAAGTGGGCATCAGACATCCTGTTGCTTGGGACGATTTTACTACAAGAGTCAAGACGCAGTACTATGGAGTTGTGGCACAGTTTGAGCTACAACAGAAGTTTATCAACCTCAAGCAGACCGGTAAGACGGTAGATGCTTATGCAGCAGACTTCTGCAGGTTGAGTAGGTTCCTCCCAGAGTTGGTAGCAACAGAGAGCCTGAGGGATATGAGGTTCCAGCAAGGGTTTCATCTTGAGCTCTTGCAATTGATAGAAGGACACAACTACCAGACTTTCGATGAAGTATTGACGGCAACCCGAAGGCATGAGATCACCATTCAGAGGATCACAGCAAGGACTGGAGGTCATAAGAGATCCCACAGTCAGATTGAAAGAGAAGGGGAAGTAGCACCCCGAACAACAATACTGTCCCTTGGCATTCGCATTCACTATGTGGCAATGCGAGGGCTAGCACCACCAAGGCAGCAGCAACAGCAACAGAGGAAGAACCAACAACTTCCAGCGGGCTGCACTTATTGTGGGAAGGTAGGGCACACTAGAGATGTGTGTCGGACATTGAACATGCAGTATTTGATATGTGGAAATCTAGATCATCGGGTTACCACCTGTCCTATGAATTCGAGGTCAGGAGGACCAGTACAACAATTTCCTGCTCTGCCAGCACCAGGGGCAGGCCAGTATCGAGGACCAACGGTGGCAGTGAGAACATTGGCACAACGTCCGTTCATGTTGCAAGCTCAGATGTTTCGACAGCAGGGACCGCCGATGCAGCAACAGCACAGACCACCCTAGCATCACCAAGACAGGGGCCAGCAGCAGCACTAGGCTAGGCCGCAGCATAGGAATCAATAAGGAGGTCGAGGGCAGGCATTCACTCTGTCCTTGGAAGAGGCATTGACATTGGAAGATGTTGTGGCAGGTAACATTCTCGTCGCCTCATATCCCGCAGTAGCATTGTTTGATTCGGGAGCATCACACTCATTTATATCTGCACAATTTGCGATACGGCTAGGAATAGAGTTCAAGGCATTGCTAGGGAGGTTGAATATACTCACTGGTAATGGACTCGTAGGAGTTAGTAGGATTATTCTAGCGTGTAGCGTTGTAGTTTGCGGGCATTCCTTACCCGCCAGGTTGATAGAATTTCCTGTTGGAAATTTCGATGTTATCTTAGGCATGGACTGGCTGAAAGACAGTCATGCGACAATAGATTGTCGTAGAGGGAGTGTATCTTTCGATATTCCAGGCATGAAGAGGTTCACCTTAGTCAGATCAGAGGCAACTCAACAAGAGCAAAGAGTAGTAACGACAATGGAAGAAGTTCTAGTTCCGAAGGTAGTTGAAGAGTTTCTAGACGTATTTCCCGAAGAACTTCCAGGTATACCACCGCTTAAGGATATTGAGTTCAGTATAGAATTGGCACCTGGAACTAAACCGATATCAGATCGAGTTTATAGAATGGTGGATTCAGAGCAGGCCAAGGTATATCAGCACATAGAGGGACTGAAGGAGAAGAGGTTCATTCAAGCTAGTGTATCGCCATGGGCAGCGCCAGTGGTACTTGTGGAGAAGAAGGATGGGTCATCTAGATTATGCATCGACTATAGGAAGCTCAACGCGGTAACAATAAAGAACAAGTACCCACTACCCAGAATCGATGACTTGTTAGATCAATTGAGCAGAGCTAGTGTTTTCTCCAACATAGATGTAAAACCCCAATATTTTTTATTATTTTTGTCACGACCCGCACCCACTGTGAGGGTACGAGTACGTAACAGCGCCCAGCCTACGCCGCAGTGTCGGCGGTAGAACGCTGTTCTAAGTCTCTAACTAACCATCAACTCATGCAGTATATAATGTACTCATCATGATCAACTCCGAACGGAGGACAAGTATAAGATAAGGTGTATCTCAATCACAGTCTAAGCACGATAAGATAACACAGAATTGAACTAAGAAATTGAAGACAAAACTAATACTGAAATAATAATAACATCTGAATAATCTCAAATACATCTCAAGTCTCAAATCTATACAACAAGCTCTAAATGAAAAATAAAAGCAAGTCTACTAGACTAAATCCCGATCACTCCTGAGTGTCGGGGCCATAGGTAGCTAAGCCATCTCCTCAGTAAAATGTAGGGCATGTGTCCTCAGGGCAATCATCTGTAAAATTTTCAACAGGTCCAGTCAGGACAGGAACGAGCACATCTCATCTAGAAAACCCAAGTAAATGACAGAGAACTATAGAGCAGTTATAGACAGTTGTATTGATGAAAATGGCAGTTTATATTCAGGTGATGGTAAGAAGACAGATAAAGTGCAAGGAAAGTAAATACTAAACAAGAGAAGAATCATAGCAATGAAGACTGTAAAAATAAAACTAGCTGAACCAGGGTAATATGATATAAAGTCCAGACAACATGTAGACCAGTGTAACTCCAATGTAAGTCCAGTACAGGATGAATCTCATACAAGATGAATCCAGCAAGGGACGATTCCAGTCATAGTGATCAATGATTCCAGGGTGAGTCCAGCCTATACTCTAGCACTGTGTTTTAAAATACCGAGATCGACATGTAAACGGCTATGGATAATCCGACACATCACACACCTGGCCGGGTGTGAGATGGCTATCATTCCAGTAGATTCCAGTAGGGGTGATTCCAGTAATGGGGTATGTCTACATGTCTTACTCTAGTATTTCCCCTCCCAGCAAGTGAATCCAGAATTCCGACACAATGATTCAAGATGAGTCCAGCCAAGTACAATGATACCAGTAAATGATTCCGGGGTGATTCCAGTAAATGAAGCCGGAAATGATGATACCAGTAATAGAGGCCAGAAACTAAATGTGTGTCGTATACATGAATCCAGAAATAATAGTACGTGTTTGTAACAGAAAATCACATACAGCTAACTAGAACTGAAATACAGTAATTGACAAATAAATGAGAGAACTATCAGAGAATGTACTCGCCTGATACTCTGAAAAGAGTAATGAAATATCAGATGTCTGCACCGGAGTCACAATGTCCTAAATAAAACAGTACAGGTTATAATATGTTTAAAATAAGATGAATGGAGTCTATGATGCAATCTACATGATTTCTAGGCCAATCTAGGTCAAAGTCAACTCTAAGTCAAACCTGGTCAAACCAAGTCAACATCTGGTCAAACTAGGTCTAGGGCCAGTCAACTCAAGTCTAACAACAACCTATAGGGTCACTCTATACACTAGGCCTAAATACATCCTATAGATACAAGTATAATTACATACATTCATGTGTACATTTCATTTGCATCTATTTATACATATATTGCATATCCCTATAATACATAAACCTACCCTTAGGCACCACTCATCTACTAGATACCCTCTCCTCCTAAACACTAAACAGTAGATATATAGGCTCATGGCCATTTTGGCCAGTTAACCAAGTGGCTGCCCCACATAGCACCTCACCTCATTAACCTCCTACACACATGTATACCTATAAGTTAATGTATAATTGTCTATAGTTTTTACTCATAATTTGCTGCCTAACCCTCTCTCCATATCTCATACATTTATCCATGAACCTACAATACACACATGGTCTTCTGATACAACCACCACTCCATCTCACTACTGCCTAGGCTACTGCTATTGCTACCTTATCTAATGCTATTGCCAACATGGCCTGCTGCAACAGGCCAAGCCCCAGCCTACTCTCTACTGCCCTGCAATTGTAAGCCAGGCCAAGTAAAAGCTGCTGCTGCCATACAATTGCAAGCCAAGGCAGCTGCAAACATTGCCTGCTGCTGCTACTGCAATGCAAGCCAGGGCAAACTGCTGCACCTGCAATGCAATGCAAAGCAAGGCAAGCTGCTGCCTACTGCATGCTGCAATGTAAAGCCAGGCAATGCAATGCACTGCCAAGGCAAGGCATTGCCTGTTCTGCAATGCACTGCTAACCACTGCCAAGGCAGCCAAGGCAAGGCTATCCCAAGCCTGCCTACTGCTACCCTCTACTGCACATAAGTCACATGAATCCCCATACCTATACACCTATATGTGTAACTATAAGAATACCATATCTAAATATCTAATATCAGATTTAGCTAACCAACATACATCATCTAAGTTAACTATTAAATCAAGAATCAACTCAACTCCACACATCTCTGATATGCCCCTATACTCTCATCTCCATATAACCCAAACTCAAAGGAATCCTAAACCATCATTCAAGAAATGTAAATCAGTGCAATACACTAGATAACAGTGAACTAAACTCAAGTTGTGATAGGAACAGTGAACAATGTGTGAACCAAGATCAGGAATATAATTCCCAGGTCCTGACAGTGTCATCAATAGCAGCTGACACTAGAGTATACATGTAATTAATCATCAAAAGTTCAGTACAAACCTGAAATCTTTCCCACAGTGATCAGTGATACATATGACAGGGAACAATGTGGCAGGAAAACAATGTGTGTGTGTGTGGAACAAAGTGTCATAGTGTCAAAAGTCAGTTGTGTGTGATATGGGAACACAGTGAAGTGAGGGGATGAGGGATACTGTCAAAAGAAAGAAAGTGTGAGAGAGTGAAAACAGTGTCAAAACAGTGTCTAAGAGGGTGATAGGTTGTGAGATGAGAGTGTCCAAACCATATCAATTTCAGAATTCATGTGCTGGTCTAAAATCTCAGGTTTTGTTACGTTAAATCACTCAATCAAGTGACAGGTTCAGATTTGTTGAAATGCAATGGGGAAGAAAAACTCAGATTTTAAGGAGTGAATGAATGAGTGTAGGAAACCAACACAATCAGTGAATGAGGGACAGTGCACAGTGTGTTTGGATGTAAGGGCTAGGGTGTGTTCATGAAACAAAGTGCAAATGGTACCTGTGTGGGTGTGGTGTATGCATAAATTCTCAGTTTTTATATATTCAAAACTCAGATTTACTCAAACTGGAAAATGTAAAGAACAATGTACTTCATTGAAAACCCAACACAATGAAATCATTCCATTCTCACAATCAAAAGTCTATTTCAAATTGAAACACTACATTAACATATATCAGTAATATGTGGGGACATTAGTCAGTTGAAATCATCATTCAAATCAGGAAATTTGAGTTAGGAAAAATACTGAAATTTACAAGCATCAGGACAGGTATCAGGAAATTCCTTTTAACCCAAAAAAACAAATCAAAAACCAAGTAACATTCGTGTGCCAGTGGTGTACAGACATGGGAACATGTCCCACGTGTCCAGGGAGAGTCCTTCGTGTCCAGGGATTGGGACACATAGTGTCCAAAACTAATATTCGAAATTTACAGGAAACTGGGAAAAAATAATCGTCGTGCAGCCATGTCGAGCCTTCGTGGGCTCGACACAGTGCTCGAGATGGGTCGATCTCACGTATAGGGGTTCGCCCATACTAGGGCTAGGTGTTAACGTGTCTGCATTGTGTCAAATCAAGACGTGTCCAAATAAATCCACGCGTATCAGACGCGGTTTTCGTGTGTGAGCAGTCCAGTACAAAACCCGTGCAAACGCGATTTCTTCGCGAATACACCACGAAATCACCCCAAATTTTGGGAGAGTGCTGACAGAGGTTGCCCCCTCGTGCTCTCCAAAAATCGTGTCACTAGGGGCCGTGTCGTGTCCTGGGTCGACCCCGAGCAGCAGGGCACTGCACGGTGTCCTCGTGCACGTGTTCGTGTCCAGTTTTGGACACGAAAACCAACTCAAATCGTGTTCAGACAAGTACAAACATAATCTACATATCAAGAGCTATTCAAATATATAATTTGTTTTGAAAAACATTAACATTCAATCCATTGAGGCATTCTATCGAACACCTACACAACACTACGACACGTGTCCGATACGGACACCAAACGGACACGAAAATCACCCAAATTTCAGGGACACCTAGGGGACTCCTAGATCTAGCCCTACATGCAAAGAAAACTAAGATTTAAATCAATTTGAAGGGTCTTACCTATGTGTGCAAAAAGCTTGGAAAAGCTCCAAATGGGGGATTCTTCCTCTTGGTGCCAAAAGCCCCAAATTGTCCCAAAGCTGGGATTAAACTCAGAAATCAGAAAATAGGAGAGTGTTAGGTTCTAATGCAAGAAACTAGGATCAAAAAGGAATTAAAATGGATTTATAGGGATTTTTGCAAGAGGGACAATACCTTTCCTTCTCCAATGTTGAAATGAATGAAAGAAGGAGGCAAGCCCTAGAGAATAAGTGTTTATATAGGGTGGGGATCCCTATGGCTGGTCATTTAGGGTTTGGTTAGGGTTAGGGCTTCTAGTTATGGGCCATGGGCCAAGTCATGATCAAAATAATTCATTTAGCCATAAGTCATTTCATGAAACTATGAACCATGACTTAAATCCACTAAACCAAGTCCCCTCATTCTAAAATTAGTTTCTAATGACTAAATGTAGGTTACCCTAAGTTAGACTAGGGTCACCATGGCTAGGGTTAGCTTCTAGGCTAGCTCACTAGGTCTCAACAAGTCAAGTCAACCTAGAAATTCACCAATTCAACAAATCACCAAATAAATCAAATAAGTCAAAATGACCAAAATACTCCTAGGCTAAAAATGATAATTAAATCATGCTAATGACATGGTTAGGCTCTAGGCCATGCAGTCTCTCAGGTTTCACTAGCAGCACATCAAAATCACAAGTCATAACTTAAACCAGTTTTAAATAGTTTAAAAATTATTAAAAATTACCAAAATCATAATATGAAATAAATATCAATGAATAATAATTATAATTACAAAATTTCAAAAATACCCTCATCTGGAAAACTGGGTGTTACAATCCTACCCACCTTATAAAAATTTCGCCCTCGAAATTAAGATGATCGCACCTCTCCTAGGTCAAACCCCCAAGCAATCAGAGTCGAAATAATACAATCCTACTGGTCGTGATTCCACAGTCTCGAACAGGGTAGCTACACTATCTATCAATCACAAGCAATATCCTGGCAGGTACTAAGGGAAATCACACATGGAAGTGGGGAGGAAGAACAAGAAGGTCAAACCTGCTAATCCATCACCTGCGATGTCAGTCTCCTCAGCTGCCATCGCAAAAGCCCCACCCCTCTGGTGCTGAGCTACAGGTGGCCTACCCCCCCTCAAAAGGAGGTACAATGGGACAATCTATCTTCTGGTGGGCAGCTGACCCACAGAAATAGCAAACCCTCAACCTCTTCCTGCACTGCTCCCAGATGTGTCCCGGCTTCTTGCAGTAGGAACAACTGATCGCCTTCGGGTCCTGATCCCGATACTGATGCTGCACCTGCTGAACTCCCACTGGTGCCTGTGTCTGCTGAGTCTGCACATGAGGCCTCTTGGCCTGGCCTCCGCTGCTGCTGGTACCGTGAGCGTCCCGTCCCCTCTTGAGCCTAAGCTCAAGATCATCCTCCGCCAATAAGGCTCCCGTCAAGATCTTCTCAAAAGTAGCATCTCTGTTCCCCTTGGTCAGGGACTTGACCTCCTTGACCAGACCCTTCCGGAACCTCTGGGCCTTCGCCGTCTCGCTCAACCCCTCAACAAACCTGCCAAGACGGCCAAACTCTCCCGTATACTCCTCCACTGAGAGGCTCCCCTGGACCAAGTTCTCAAACTGCGTCTCCAAGGCTCTGACTGCTGAATCTGGGAAGAACTTCTTCTTGAAGAAGCCCCTGAACTGCTCCCAAGTCTGCCCTGGTACCCCCACCCTGGGGTCCGACTGATACCAGGTGCGAGCAAGATCTCGCATCCGGCTAGCTGCTGCCTCGATCTGAAGGTCTGTTGGAATCCTGGCCAAGCGGAAGATCTCCTCCATATGCTCGATCCACTCATCGGCATATAGGATCCCCTCTGTCCCCAGAAAGTCTCTGGGGCTCATCTTCTGAAACTGCTCGATCCCCGGTGTCCTCGGCTGCTGGATCACTGGTCGGGCTACGACTGTCGTCAGGACCAACTCCATGCCTCGGTCCTGTCGGGCCTGCTGTCGGTCCATAAACTGCTGGAAGTAAGCGAACATCTGTGCCGCATCTACGTGTCCTGTAGGCGGCGGCTGCTGGAACTCCATCTCTGGGATGACTGGGTCCTGCCCCCGAGCTGATGGAGGCACACCCCCTGCTGCTGCTGAAGTCTCAATATGGGCAGAGGTAGCAGGAGCTGCATCTACCTGACCCTGCTGATCTGGCTGAGAGGTGGCAGTCCCCTCTACAACGACTGCTGCACCCGAGCGATGTGATCGTGTCTCCACCATCCTGAAGACAGATCGAACAAGGAAGTCAATACTGAGCAGGAATCGATATATCAAAGGAGGACAGTTATTTCAAAGAAGGCAAATCAGTACGATATGTAGATGGCATGATTCAAAGCAGAATTTTCCTAACTGTGATTGAGTGCCTCTCCGGTAAAGCCTATCTCTCAGTCCTAACGCAGGCTCGCAGCAGTACAACTAAGTCGCCGTACTACTACGATATCGCACTAATGCGACTCTCGACCTGCATGGGCCACCACTAAAAATGTGTCACGACCCGCACCCACTGTGAGGGTACGAGTACGTAACAGCGCCCAGCCTACGCCGCAGTGTCGGCGGTAGAACGCTGTTCTAAGTCTCTAACTAACCATCAACTCATGCAGTATATAATGTACTCATCATGATCAACTCCGAACGGAGGACAAGTATAAGATAAGGTGTATCTCAATCACAGTCTAAGCACGATAAGATAACACAGAATTGAACTAAGAAATTGAAGACAAAACTAATACTGAAATAATAATAACATCTGAATAATCTCAAATACATCTCAAGTCTCAAATCTATACAACAAGCTCTAAATGAAAAATAAAAGCAAGTCTACTAGACTAAATCCCGATCACTCCTGAGTGTCGGGGCCATAGGTAGCTAAGCCATCTCCTCAGTAAAATGTAGGGCATGTGTCCTCAGGGCAATCATCTGTAAAATTTTCAACAGGTCCAGTCAGGACAGGAACGAGCACATCTCATCTAGAAAACCCAAGTAAATGACAGAGAACTATAGAGCAGTTATAGACAGTTGTATTGATGAAAATGGCAGTTTATATTCAGGTGATGGTAAGAAGACAGATAAAGTGCAAGGAAAGTAAATACTAAACAAGAGAAGAATCATAGCAATGAAGACTGTAAAAATAAAACTAGCTGAACCAGGGTAATATGATATAAAGTCCAGACAACATGTAGACCAGTGTAACTCCAATGTAAGTCCAGTACAGGATGAATCTCATACAAGATGAATCCAGCAAGGGACGATTCCAGTCATAGTAATCAATGATTCCAGGGTGAGTCCAGCCTATACTCTAGCACTGTGTTTTAAAATACCGAGATCGACATGTAAACGGCTATGGGTAATCCGACACATCACACACCTGGCCGGGTATGAGATGGCTATCATTCCAGTAGATTCCAGTAGGGGTGATTCCAGTAATGGGGTATGTCTACATGTCTTACTCTAGTATTTCCCCTCCCAGCAAGTGAATCCAGAATTCCGACACAATGATTCAAGATGAGTCCAGCCAAGTACAATGATACCAGTAAATGATTCCGGGGTGATTCCAGTAAATGAAGCCGAAAATGATGATACCAGTAATAGAGGCCAGAAACTAAATGTGTGTCGTATACATGAATCCAGAAATAATAGTACGTGTTTGTAACAGAAAATCACATACAGCTAACTAGAACTGAAATACAGTAATTGACAAATAAATGAGAGAACTATCAGAGAATGTACTCGCCTGATACTCTGAAAAGAGTAATGAAATATCAGATGTCTGCACCGGAGTCACAATGTCCTAAATAAAACAGTACAGGTTATAATATGTTTAAAATAAGATGAATGGAGTCTATGATGCAATCTACATGATTTCTAGGCCAATCTAGGTCAAAGTCAACTCTAAGTCAAACCTGGTCAAACCAAGTCAACATCTGGTCAAACTAGGTCTAGGGCCAGTCAACTCAAGTCTAACAACAACCTATAGGGTCACTCTATACACTAGGCCTAAATACATCCTATAGATACAAGTATAATTACATACATTCATGTGTACATTTCATTTGCATCTATTTATACATATATTGCATATCCCTATAATACATAAACCTACCCTTAGGCACCACTCATCTACTAGATACCCTCTCCTCCTAAACACTAAACAGTAGATATATAGGCTCATGGCCATTTTGGCCAGTTAACCAAGTGGCTGCCCCACATAGCACCTCACCTCATTAACCTCCTACACACATGTATACCTATAAGTTAATGTATAATTGTCTATAGTTTTTACTCATAATTTGCTGCCTAACCCTCTCTCCATATCTCATACATTTATCCATGAACCTACAATACACACATGGTCTTCTGATACAACCACCACTCCATCTCACTACTGCCTAGGCTACTGCTATTGCTACCTTATCTAATGCTATTGCCAACATGGCCTGCTGCAACAGGCCAAGCCCCAGCCTACTCTCTACTGCCCTGCAATTGTAAGCCAGGCCAAGTAAAAGCTGATGCTGCCATACAATTGCAAGCCAAGGCAGCTGCAAACATTGCCTGCTGCTGCTACTGCAATGCAAGCCAGGGCAAACTGCTGTACCTGCAATGCAATGCAAAGCAAGGCAAGCTGCTGCCTACTGCATGCTGCAATGTAAAGCCAGGCAATGCAATGCACTGCCAAGGCAAGGCATTGCCTGTTCTGCAATGCACTGCTAACCACTGCCAAGGCAGCCAAGGCAAGGCTATCCCAAGCCTGCCTACTGCTACCCTCTACTGCACATAAGTCACATGAATCCCCATACCTATACACCTATATGTGTAACTATAAGAATACCATATCTAAATATCTAATATCAGATTTAGCTAACCAACATACATCATCTAAGTTAACTATTAAATCAAGAATCAACTCAACTCCACACATCTCTGATATGCCCCTATACTCTCATCTCCATATAACCCAAACTCAAAGGAATCCTAAACCATCATTCAAGAAATGTAAATCAGTGCAATACACTAGATAACAGTGAACTAAACTCAAGTTGTGATAGGAACAGTGAACAATGTGTGAACCAAGATCAGGAATATAATTCCCAGGTCCTGACAGTGTCATCAATAGCAGCTGACACTAGAGTATACATGTAATTAATCATCAAAAGTTCAGTACAAACCTGAAATCTTTCCCACAGTGATCAGTGATACATATGACAGGGAACAATGTGGCAGGAAAACAATGTGTGTGTGTGTGGAACAAAGTGTCATAGTGTCAAAAGTCAGTTGTGTGTGATATGGGAACACAGTGAAGTGAGGGGATGAGGGATACTGTCAAAAGAAAGAAAGTGTGAGAGAGTGAAAACAGTGTCAAAACAGTGTCTAAGAGGGTGATAGGTTGTGAGATGAGAGTGTCCAAACCATATCAATTTCAGAATTCATGTGCTGGTCTAAAATCTCAGGTTTTGTTACGTTAAATCACTCAATCAAGTGACAGGTTCAGATTTGTTGAAATGCAATGGGGAAGAAAAACTCAGATTTTAAGGAGTGAATGAATGAGTGTAGGAAACCAACACAATCAGTGAATGAGGGACAGTGCACAGTGTGTTTGGATGTAAGGGCTAGGGTGTGTTCATGAAACAAAGTGCAAATGGTACCTGTGTGGGTGTGGTGTATGCATAAATTCTCAGTTTTTATATATTCAAAACTCAGATTTACTCAAACTGGAAAATGTAAAGAACAATGTACTTCATTGAAAACCCAACACAATGAAATCATTCCATTCTCACAATCAAAAGTCTATTTCAAATTGAAACACTACATTAACATATATCAGTAATATGTGGGGACATTAGTCAGTTGAAATCATCATTCAAATCAGGAAATTTGAGTTAGGAAAAATACTGAAATTTACAAGCATCAGGACAGGTATCAGGAAATTCCTTTTAACCCAAAAAAACAAATCAAAAACCAAGTAACATTCGTGTGCCAGTGGTGTACAGACATGGGAACATGTCCCACGTGTCCAGGGAGAGTCCTTCGTGTCCAGGGATTGGGACACATAGTGTCCAAAACTAATATTCGAAATTTACAGGAAACTGGGAAAAAATAATCGTCGTGCAGCCATGTCGAGCCTTCGTGGGCTCGACACAGTGCTCGAGATGGGTCGATCTCACGTATAGGGGTTCGCCCATACTAGGGCTAGGTGTTAACGTGTCTGCATTGTGTCAAATCAAGACGTGTCCAAATAAATCCACGCGTATCAGACGCGGTTTTCGTGTGTGAGCAGTCCAGTACAAAACCCGTGCAAACGCGATTTCTTCGCGAATACACCACGAAATCACCCCAAATTTTGGGAGAGTGCTGACAGAGGTTGCCCCCTCGTGCTCTCCAAAAATCGTGTCACTAGGGGCCGTGTCGTGTCCTGGGTCGACCCCGAGCAGCAGGGCACTGCACGGTGTCCTCGTGCACGTGTTCGTGTCCAGTTTTGGACACGAAAACCAACTCAAATCGTGTTCAGACAAGTACAAACATAATCTACATATCAAGAGCTATTCAAATATATAATTTGTTTTGAAAAACATTAACATTCAATCCATTGAGGCATTCTATCGAACACCTACACAACACTACGACACGTGTCCGATACGGACACCAAACGGACACGAAAATCACCCAAATTTTAGGGACACCTAGGGGACTCCTAGATCTAGCCCTACATGCAAAGAAAACTGAGATTTAAATCAATTTGAAGGGTCTTACCTATGTGTGCAAAAAGCTTGGAAAAGCTCCAAATGGGGGATTCTTCCTCTTGGTGCCAAAAGCCCCAAATTGTCCCAAAGCTGGGATTAAACTCAGAAATCAGAAAATAGGAGAGTGTTAGGTTCTAATGCAAGAAACTAGGATCAAAAAGGAATTAAAATGGATTTATAGGGATTTTTGCAAGAGGGACAATACCTTTCCTTCTCCAATGTTGAAATGAATGAAAGAAGGAGGCAAGCCCTAGAGAATAAGTGTTTATATAGGGTGGGGATCCCTATGGCTGGTCATTTAGGGTTTGGTTAGGGTTAGGGCTTCTAGTTATGGGCCATGGGCCAAGTCATGATCAAAATAATTCATTTAGCCATAAGTCATTTCATGAAACTATGAACCATGACTTAAATCCACTAAACCAAGTCCCCTCATTCTAAAATTAGTTTCTAATGACTAAATGTAGGTTACCCTAAGTTAGACTAGGGTCACCATGGCTAGGGTTAGCTTCTAGGCTAGCTCACTAGGTCTCAACAAGTCAAGTCAACCTAGAAATTCACCAATTCAACAAATCACCAAATAAATCAAATAAGTCAAAATGACCAAAATACTCCTAGGCTAAAAATGATAATTAAATCATGCTAATGACATGGTTAGGCTCTAGGCCATGCAGTCTCTCAGGTTTCACTAGCAGCACATCAAAATCACAAGTCATAACTTAAACCAGTTTTAAATAGTTTAAAAATTATTAAAAATTACCAAAATCATAATGTGAAATAAATATCAATGAATAATAATTATAATTACAAAATTTCAAAAATACCCTCATCTGGAAAACTGGGTGTTACAATTTTAATGCTTTAAAAATTATTTTTCTATATTTATTTGAATTTATTTGGTATATGTACGTAATTGTAGATGTGTATAATGTATGTATGTTGTGTGCGTGATGATTTAGATACTCCTAAATATAGCTTACCTTGTTACAAAATATTTTTTTGTTACTTTATTAAGAATTTTAGAATTTTCCTTGTGATTATATACATATATATATATGTAAATATATATATATATATATATATATATATATATATATATATATATATATATATATATATATATTAAACAATGGCTAGAGACTTCATTGAAATGAAAAAGGAAAGGTTGGAACCGGAAGATAGCCCAAGTTCCTACAGACTGTGGGGGAAGCCCTAAGAAAGGTCCTGAATCAAAACGTCTAAAACAGCGTTAACCAAAAACCAAAATTTTTTTTTTTTGGACAGACAGTAAACCGAAAAGCAAAAAAGAAATTAGAATCTCCAAAGCGGGCACGTGGGCGTGGGTGGCGAGGGGAGCGGTTTGCAGCTCGAGAAAGGGGGCGTGCGGCCCGATGCGGCACGTGGCGCGAGAGGGGCACGCTGCTCGGGGTGAGGGCGCGCAGCCCGGGGCGTTGACGGGAGGGAGCAACCCGGCGATGAGAGAGGGCTACCGGGGGGGCTTTGCTCCGGCGGTGGAGCCAGCCCGGAGGGGAGAGGCGGGGGGGTGGAGGAGGAAGTCGGCGGAGCTTTGGTGAGTGAGGGTGCAGGAGCACGCCTGAGCGGCGGAGAGGGCTTGACCACTGGATGGGGCGGAGCGGAGGCACGAAGGGGCTCAACCACCGGAAAGGAGCGGCGGTCGGGGGACACGACTGCCGGAGGAGAGAGAGGACGGGGTTGATGGGGAGGGTGGACGACCGCCTGGCATCGACGGAAGGGGACCGGCCGACGGGGGTTGGAGAGGAGAGAGAGGGCGGAGCGGGCGACAGGGGAAGGGAGTGGGGCTCGACCTCCGAGCACCCGCTCACCGGCCCTCCGGCAAGTGGCGAAGGGATCGCCTGAGGCCGAAGCTGATGGAGAGGGAGGAGAGAGTGGCTCGAGGAGGGGAGGACGGGGACGACACCGCCGGAAGCTCGTCCGATGCCGAGGAGAGGGAGGCCGAGGACGAGGGCCGACGCGCTTCCACCGGTGCCTGAAGGGGGGCAGATGCAGGGAAAGAGGGCGCTCCATGGCCGCTAGGGGCCGACGGGGAGCGTCCGACCATCGCCGGGGAGTCCAAGCTCACTGATGGCCGCAACGCTGCCACGTGAGCCCACGAGGGCTCGCAGCACGCTGTGGGGAGAGTAGGATGGTGGGGAGCAGACGACGGGGACGCTATCGAGGGGAGTGCCGGAGAGGAGGCGGAGGAAGTCGACGCTGGGGGGAAACGGAGGGAGGGGGCCTGCGCAGGGCCGCCGGAGGGCTCCGCTAGGGGGCTAATGGAGGACGTGGCCGAGTTCAGCCACCGCATGGACGGACGGGTGGCCATAACCGAGGGGGGGCCACCGAGAGGGGGACGACGAGCGGGGGGCACGCTGGAGCGGGAGGAGGCAGGCCTGGCGAAAGGGAAGCCGAAGGGGAGGAGCCTGGCCTCCGAGACCGAGCTCAGCGGCGCCGAGAGCGCCGATGGGGGCGGCGAGGCCAAGAAGGAGGGGGGAAGGAGGAAGGTGGGGAAGCCGCTCGGGAAGCCACCGGCAGCAACCCAGGCGAAGCCACCGGCTAGGGAGGAGGTGCGAGGAGGCACGGCGATCCCCGGCAGGCCGACTGGCCAAAGGGCCGGCCAAACATGGAGAAGGGGAGGGGGAGTAACGAGCAAGGGGGCGGTCCCTTCACCCCTGCGACCGGCCATGTGTGTATATATATATATATATATATATATATATATATATATATATATATATATATATATAAATATATATAATGATTGTTATTAAAAAAAACAATAGGGTGGGCCGAACCCCCCACCACAAGCAGCAGCAGCTGCGGGGGGGGGGGGGGGGTCCGACCCCCACATAACCGAACACCAGTAGCAGCTATGCTGCTATTGACTTAGAAGCCCGACCCCACTAATACCAACTTAGATTAATAGCAGCTACAGCTGCTACTTTGAACCCGAGCCCCCCTTATAACAAATATTAGTATGTTAAGGATTGTAGTAGACATATAGTTTGACGACTTTAGAGACCATAGACTTTGGCACGCGTTTCAGTGCAAAACGGGTCCAACGGCGGACATCGTTTTGACCCGAAATTACGATTTTGCCTCTGTTCGAGAATTTGACTTTTGGACAGGCATTTCCTAGGTATATTTTCTTCACCGAGATCATTTTTGATGTTTGTTTCAGCGTTTGGAGTCATCTGTGATTTGTGAGTTTTGGTGCTGACACTTGCTACTCTTGGATTTGCCCTTCTCGTACCGCAGACAAGATACCTTGCCACCTTACTCTGTGATTATTATATTCTTAAATTTAGGTGTTATTTTTAGCATTTTGTTTCGTGATATTTAAACTGTGCGTCCAAGTCACACTTGGGTGCAAGCGACTCTATCGGTCGTTTTTCTTGCTTTATTTATTCTCTTGCATTGACTTAGTTTTTTGACCACCCATTGATATTGAGGTATTGGTATATCTCATATGGCCTTGACACTTGTTGTATCACATGATGTGAGTCAAATATAGGACACGTATCCACGTAGTCGGCTGGCCATCGATACGTATAGAGCGTGCGACAGATAGGGGTAACTGCCAATAGAATTGTATGATAGAAGACTTGGCGGTTACTAGAGGTACATGTCAGTCATGGAGATAATGATACTAGGCATTGGGTGGGGAGAACATTACCTGACGTATGGGCTTCGATTGTACTTCCCTTGTAACCCGGAAGCTCCGCTGGAGATACGGGTATGAGCCTCTCAGGTTGGCCACTGTCGTTTTTGAACGTCATGCTCTTGGTCACTGGTGCCCAAGAGGGGACTATACCGGATCCTATATTCAGCCAGGGCTCATGCGTCGAGGGAATGTATCTCAACTGCATATTCACAGTAGAATGGTCAGGAACCCGATAGCATGCATACCTTTCTCTCTTATTATTATCACAGTTTATATGGCATGGTGTTTTCTTGTATCTTGCTATGTCTCCCGAGGACCTGGTTATCTCTCCAGATTTAGATGATTTTCTACAGGAGTACGGAGCGGCGTTGGAGCTATCTTACATTGATGACGAGGTAGTGCCTTTTGACTTCTAGTCTATTTCTTATCGGAGACAGTTAGAGATATTATTTTACATATCTTTTCTTTCTATTTTGGCGGAGGTTGGACTTCGATCTTGTGAGACTATTTTTCATAGCTGTTTGGAGTGAGTATGTTCACCCGGCTATCTTTTGATACTCTGCTTTATTCATTTGGACTTTATTATCTTCTGTGTTGAGCTGTGATGAGATTAGATATGTTATTCTGGCCTGTGATTATTTATTTACAGCTTATGTACATATGTGAGGATTCCATATATTGGAGTATTCTTCGTATATGTGTAGCTGGCATGCTCACGTACTTGGTCCTTCGTATTATGGGACAGGGGCGTTACATATTTTTGTGGTGGCCCATGCAGGTCAGATTTAATATTGTTGGGTTACATGACTGTGCCCAACAAGCCTGCATATAGGAATAGGAATATCTTATTCAGAATTACTACTATCTCTTGACTTCCAATCTTTTCGAAACTTCCTTGATTATTCGATTTACTTCATATCTAATCTTTTCTAATATCAAACTTATCTTCCTCGTGCCAACAGTATGAATCTACGAAGCGGACGCACTTCTGCCTTGGCCCTCACATCTGGTGAAGAGGCTACTTCGGAGGGACAGAATCCTCCCATGACTCCAGTCACACCCTACCAGCCAGGACTGTCGCAGCCTACTACGACACCGACGACGGAGTACCCGGATATCACAGCACCCCTAGGCAGCCAGGCTGGACAGACTACTACCATGCCACCGGGAGGGAATGTACCACTGCCTCCACCACCACCATTCCCTCAGCAGTTTCTCCCACAGTCGGGACCTCAGATACCTCCACTACCGACTGATGGGAGCCCTACTACTCAGTTTATGTACGCTATGATGCAGGCTCAGTGGCAGCAGACTGAGCTGATGAGACAGACGATAATGGCAGCTATGGCTAGACCTCCACCACCACCTCCAGTACCAGCACCAGCACCGGCTCTGCATTCTTATGAAGGCACTATCAAAAATTTTACAGATATGAATCCCAAGGCCTTTAGAGGGACGGAAAAGCCATTAGAGGTGTCACAGTAGCTTATTAGTACCGAGAAGCTACTGAAGGCATCCCAGTTGCCAGCTCGAGATTGGATGACAGTAGTGGACCTACTGTTAGAAGATAATGCTCACCACTGGTGGAAAGCGGAAGAGAGACGATTAGGCACTGGGATCACCTGGAAGCAGTTCTATGATGCATTTTATGAGAGATTCTTCCCTACTCATGTTCAAGATGGTCTCTATGACCAGTTCCTTCATCTGAAGCAAGGGAATATGACAGTTGATGAGTATGACTCAGAGTTCAATCGCCTGAGTAGATTTGGTACGGGATTGATTTCGACAGAGTTAGAAAAGCTGAGGAGATTTCACCAGGGGCTTGCGCCAGAGCTCAAGTCTTATACGACTACTCAGTCTCGAGTCTCCCATTCAGCTGTCTTGGAAGAAGCTCGTGCTCAGGAGATTCTTCACAAGGAACAGCAGCAGACATCGAGGCGCCATACCCCAACAGCTACACTAGCCTGAGCTACTCAGAGTGGACCTATCAGGAGGACTACAGAACAGTTCCAGCAAAGGCGTACACCTTATCAGAAGCCCACCTGCAACTTTTGTGGGAAGTAGGGGCATATTAGAGATGACTGTCGACTTCGTTTGGGCTTATGTATGAGATGTGGATCAGGACAGCACTTGGCCAGAGATTGTCCCGAGCAGCAGGCTCTAGTTCATGCACATCAGGCCCAGAGGCCTACAGCCCCAACACCTCGTCCACCATTACCCCCACATACAGCACAGTACCACAAGGCCAGAGCTCAAGGCCCAGGACAGAACCAAGGAAAGGCATTCTCTCTAGCTGTTGAGAATGTAGAGACAGAGGCAGAGGTCATAGCAGGTATGGTTTTAGTTGCATCTTTTTCTGCTATTATATTATTTGATACTGGAGCCACACATTCATTTATAGCCACTAGTTTTGCCACTAGACACAGCATTCCCATCACACCCTTAGCTAAGAATGTTAAAATACTCACTGGAGGAGGAGTTGTACCTGTTAGTGATGTTTGTAGACTTTGTCCTGTAGTGATAAATGGCAGAGAGATGATGGCACGACTTCTTATATTCCCTATGTCGACATTTGATGTGGTTCTTGGAATGGACTGGTTGAGCCAGCATTTTGCTCTAATAGACTGCCATAGGAGCAGTATTATCTTTAGACCACCGAATGCGGCAGAGTTTGAGTTCACCAAAGAAGACGGAGAGAGTTGTGATGCATCCACATCGGGGACTCATATGATGATGCATGACACCCCTCAGCACCCTATTATTACCGAGTTCGAGGATGTATTCCCTGAGAAGTTGCCAGGACTACCACCTGACCGAGATATTGAGTTTTCTATTGAGCTTATTCCCGGAGCCGAGCCTATTTCATCTCGAGTATATCGTCTGGCACCCAAGGAGTTGATAGAGATGAAGACGCAGATTGATGACTTTTTAGAGAAGGGATTTATTCGTGCCAGTACGTCACCATGGGGAGCACCCGTTCTTTTTGTGCCTAAGAAAGACGGGACAGTGCACATGTGTATTGACTACATAGTGTCACGACCCGCACCCGCTTTTCGGATGCGAGTCCGTGAGCAAGCCCAACTACGTATCGAACGGACTCCAGCCCGACTCGAATACGTAAACGCTGTCAAGGCTATGGTATACTGCCAAATCATGGCAAACAATCTATATCTCAA
>JANAVB010039218.1:37500-80000 GCA_029216955.1 Iris pallida | reverse complement strand
GACCGAGTTTGTCGTACGAAGAGAAACCAGTAGGTATCCTCGATCGCCGAGGGAAGGTGTTACGGAATCAATCTATTCTATTGGTTCTCGTGGCATGGAAGCATCACTCGCCAGGGGAGTCTACTTGGGAGCACGAGGACGACATCCGAATTCGCTACCCGTAGTTGTTCAAAGACGAAGGTATGTCTTGCATTGAAGCTTTTTAATTATTATTAATTTTCTTGCATTGTATTGATCCCCCGACCTTAGTTTAATTTCGAGGACAAAATTTTCTTCAAGTTGGGTAGGATGTAAAACCCTAATATTTATTATTATTTTATTGCTTTAAAAATTATTTTTTTATATTTATTTGAATTTATTTGGTATATGTACGTAATTGTAGATGTGTATAATGTATGTATATTGTGTGCGTGATAATTTAGATACTCCTAAATATAGCTTACCTTGTTACAAAATATTTTTTTGTTACTTTGTTAAGAATTTTAGAATTTTCCTTGTGATTATATACATATATATATATATATATATATATATATATATATATATATATATATATATATATATAGTGATTGTTATTAAAAAAAAATAGGGTGGGCCGAACCCCCCACAACAAGCAGCAGCAGCTGCGGGGGGGGGGGGGGGGGGGGGGGGGGGTCCGACCCCCACATAATCGAACACCAGCAGCAGCTATACTGCTATGGACTTAGAAGCCCGACCCCACTAATACCAACTTAGATTAATAGCAGCAACAGCTGCTACTTTGAACCCGAGCCCCCCCTTTATAACTAATATTAGTATGTTAAGGATTGTAGTCGACCGTATATATAAACTACTGCTCTGCAACAAATCCAAACCCTAATTCCCATCTCCTCTCCACCTCGACCCCAAAGCCGTCGACCTCCCCGTGCACACCCCAGCCACCGACGAACCACCGTCGTCGACCGAAAACATCGCCGGAGTTGCGTTCGCGAGGAAATAGAGGGAGTCCTGTTTTCGATCAAACCGCAAGGTACTGATTTCAACCCAGTATTTCTCCCTCTGTGCTTAGCCGATTCTAGTGCCGTAACTTCCTAGGGATAACCAATATAACCATCTAGGGGTCCTCCAACTGGATTGAAGATTGTTCGACCAGATTCCTCAGGAGACTGATTTGAAGTTGCCCCAAAAACTGTTGAAAACAGAGTTTAAACATAGTTCAAAACCACAACTTAGAAGCCAGATTCTGATCTATATATCGAGATTTTTCAGAAACTAATTGAACAAATGTGAAGACAACATAACCACGATTAAAACGCTTTTTGTAGATCTGTATTTCGTTTTCTGTGCGAGAATTAAATCAGTATTAAAGTTGGGCGAAAAACTGTTTTCTAAAGAGTTAATTTCAGAAAATTTCCACGATACGACGTGCGCTATATGCATCGAAAGGCATGTATGGACATTGCAGACGTGTGGGAACTGACGAAACTCAGTTTCGTCGCGTGTGCGCGACAAAATCAACACGTATCCGTCGAGATACTCCCGTATCGACGTTTTGCAAACTTGTCCATAACTTCGTGTACAGTCGTCGAATTGAGACGAAACTTACGCCAACAGGTCCGAATCGAAATTCTGGTCCTGCATACCAAGTTTGGTTCGATTCTGAGAAGGTCGAATCGGAACCCATTTTTGGCGGGCCCGCGACCCACTCAAACGGGCGATTTTGTACACGGCTCCTCGGAATCCAAAACTGGACATACCGTTGAGTTCCTCTCCTCAAACTGAATCCTTAGACATGTAGTTTGATGACTTTAGAGACCATAGACTTTGGCACGCATTTCGGTGCAAAGCGGGTCCAACGGCGGACATCGTTTTGAATCAAAATTACGATTTTGCCCTTGTAACAGAATTTGACTTTTGGACAGGCATTTCCTAGGTATATCTTCTTCACCGAGATCATTTTTGATGTTTGTTTCAGCATTTGGAGTCATATGGGATTTGTGAGTTTTGGTGCTGACACTTGCTACTCTTGGATTTGCCCTTCTCGCACCGCAGGCAAGATACCTTGCCACCTTACTCGGTGATTATTATATTCTTATTTTTAATTGTTATTTTCAGCATTTTGTTTCGTGATATTTAAACTGTGCGTCAAAGTCACACTTGGGTACAAACGACTCTATCGGTCGTTTTTCTTGCTTTATTTATTCTCTTGCATTGACTTAGTTTATTGACCACCGATTGATGTTAAGGTATTAGTATATCTCATACGGCCTTGACACTTGTTGTATCACATGATGTGAGTCACATATAGGACACGTATCCACGTAGTCGGCTGGCCACCGATACGTATGGAGCGTGCGACGGATAGGGGTAACTGCCAATAGAATTGCATGATAGAAGACTTGGCGGTTACTAGAGGTACATGTCAGTTATGGAGATAATGATACTAGACATTGGGTGGGGAGAACATTACCTGACGTATGGGCTTCGATTGCACTTCTCTTGTAACCCGGAAGCTCCGCTGGAGATACGGGTATGAGCCTCTCAGGTTGGCCACTGTCATTTTTGAACGTCATGCTCTTGGTCACTGGTGCCCAAGAAGGGACTATACCGGATCCTATATTCAGCCAGGGCTCATGCGTTGAAAGAATATATCTCAACTGCATATTCACAGTAGAATGGTCAGGAACCCGATAGCATGCATACCTTTCTCTCTTATTATTATTATCACAGTTTATATGGCATGGTGTTTTCTTATATCTTGCTATGTCCCCTGAGGACCTGGTTATCTCTCCAGGTTTAGACGATTTTCTACAAGAGTACGGAGCGTCTTTGGAGCTATCTTACATTGATGACGAGGCAGTGCCTTTTGACTTCTAGTCTATTTCTTATCTGAGACAGTTATAGATATTATTTTACATCTTTTTTCTTTCTATTTTGGCGGAGGTTGGACTCCGATCTTGTGAGACTATTTTTCATAGCTGTTTGGAGTGAGTATGTTCATCCGACTATCTTTTGATACTCTGCTTTATTCATTTGGACTTTATTATCTTCTGTGTTAAGCTGTGATGAGATTAGATATGTTATTCTGGCCTGTGATTATTTATTTACAGCTTATGTGCATATGTGAGGATTCTATATATTAGAGTATTCTTCGTATATGTGCAGCTGGAATGCTCACGTACTTGGTCCTTCGTATTATGGGACTGGGGCGTTACAATAGATCTTCGGTCAGGGTGTCATCAAGTGAGGGTTCGGAAGGAGGATATTCCCAAGATAGCATTCAGGTCAAAGTATGGGCATTATGAATTTTTAGTAATGTCATTTGGTTTGACCAATGCTCTAGCAATATTTATAGATTTGATGAACCGCATCTTTATACCATACTTAGATCAGTTTGTCGTTGTGCTTCTCGACGACATTCTCGTATACTCCGCCAGTGAAGAGGAGCATAAAGATCACCTCAGGAAAGTGTTACAGGTTCTGAGAGAGAATCAGTTGTATGCTAAGCTCAGCAAGTGTGAGTTCTGGACGGATCACATTTCATTTTTGGGTCACATCATATCAGGAGCTGGAGTAGCAGTGGATCCCAAGAAGGTAGAAGCAGTAGAAAGTTGGCCAGTACCCAAGACCGTAGCAGATGTGCGGAGTTTCTTTGGATTGGCAGGATATTACAGAAGATTCGTATCAGACTTTGTAAGACTTTTAGCACCCATGACCCGCTTGACACGGAAGGATGTGCCATTCGTCTGGTCGACAGAATGCTAAGCATCATTTGAGAATTTGAAGCAGAAGTTGATCACGACAACTATTCTGACATTACCGGTTGGACCCGAAGGTTTTACTGTATATTGTGATGCATTAGGAAAAGGACTTGGATGTGTCCTCATACAACATGGGAAGGTGATAGAGTATGCATCTAGGCAACTTCGAGACCACGAGAAGAATTATCCAACTCTTGACTTGGAGTTGGCGGCAGTAGTATTTGCTTAGAAGCTATGGAGACATTACTTATATGGTGATCGAGTGGACATGTACACAGACCACAAAAGTCTAAAGTACATCTTTACTCAGAAGGAACCGAACATGAGGCAAAGAAGATGGTTGGAGTTGATCAAGGATTAGACATGGAGCTTCAGTATCATCAAGGCAAGGCTAATATGGTAACAGACGCTCTTAGCAGGAGAGGCGGCACATTTATGTTGACAACACAGAAGCATATTTTAGAAGATCTTCAGGAGATAGGCATCGATGTTATACTTCTGATGATGTAGGAATTCTGCAAGTCTACGAGTTCAATCCGACTTAGTAGATAGGATCAAGGCGGCTCAGGCAAAGGACCCAAGGATTCAGAAGCTTAAGACAGAATGTGAGTCAGGACTCAGGAAGGAGATGAAAATTCATGAAGATGGTAAACTTAGGGTTGGATCACGTCTATGTGTGCCTAGTAGAGATATCAAACAGGAGGTTATGACAGAAGCTCACAGTTCTCAGTATTCTATACACCCTGGAGGAACCAAGATGTACCAAGATATCAAGCAGCAATTCTGGTGGAACGGAATGAAGAAGGAGATAGCTAGATTCGTTTCCCGTTGCTTGATTTGTCAGCAAGTGAAGGCAGAACAGCAGAGGCCAGCTGGATTATTACAACCGCTTCCTATTCCAGAATGGAAATAGAAACACATTATAATGGACTTTGTGACCGGTTTACCGAGATCACCAAGTGGCAAAGATGCTATTTGGGTGATAGTAGACCGGCTTACAAAGGTAGCACACTTTTTTTCCTTTTAGAGTAGGGCAATCTACAGAAAAGTTGGCAGAGTTGTATACGCAACAGATAGTCAGGCAACATGGAGTCCCTGTCAGTATTGTGTCAGATAGAGATACCCATTTTACATCACACTTTTAGAAGAGTTTACATCATAGTCTGGGTACCAAGTTAAGATTTAGCACGACTTACCATCCGCAGATGGACGGGAAATCAGAAAG
Source organism: Iris pallida (assembly GCA_029216955.1). Taxonomy (NCBI): domain Eukaryota; kingdom Viridiplantae; phylum Streptophyta; class Magnoliopsida; order Asparagales; family Iridaceae; genus Iris; species Iris pallida. The sequence goes on along the minus strand of JANAVB010039218.1, from coordinate 75,035 downwards.
AACAATTCAGACTTTAGAAGATATATTGCGAGCTTATACCCTAGATTTTGGAGGATCTTGGGAGAGCCACCTGCACTTAGTCGAGTTCTCGTACAATAGTTATCAAGCTAGTATCTATATGGCGCCATTTGATGTGCTATATGGTAAGAAGTGTAGGTCGCCACTAGCATGGGATGATATCAGGAAGAGAAAGATGTTAGGCCCAGAAATAATTGTCCAAACAGTTGAAGTAGTTAAGGGAATTAGAGAGCGACTTCGAGTTGCACAGGATCGGCATCGTCATTAGGCGGACCAGTATCGTAGGCCGCCAGAGTTTCTGTTGGGGACCACGTGTTCTTACGGATCTCACCTGCTCGTGGGGTCATTAGATTTGGCGTTCGCGGGAAGTTGAGTCTTCGATACGTGGGCCCATTTGCTATCCTTGATAGGGTAGGCGATGTTGCTTATCGTTTGTCCCTTCCACCTTCGTTACGAGAGGTGCATGATGTGTTCCATGTATCTCAGTTGCGTAGGTATGTATCGGACCCAAGCCATATCCTTGATCATTCCGAGCTGGTTGTTGGTACCAACCTGTCTTACGAGAAATAGCATGTGTCCATTTTGGAACGAAGCAAGAAGATACTCAAGAACCAAACAATTAGCCTTGTCCGAGTTGCTTGGGGTCATCACTCTTTAGGGGAGTCAACGTGGGAACGTGAGGATGATATCTGATCACGGTATTCGTACCTGTTTGACTCACAAGGTATATCTCTTTCTGTATACCATGATTGTCTTAACTCCTCATGCTTGTCACCTTATGAGTAGAATTACTTGAAGTCGTAGATTGTTAAACATGGATATGTTACTTGCTATTGACATTGTAAAATGATTGTTTGCTCAAATTGCTTGTATTTAGATTAGTTTAGCTATGATGTTTCAATCCTGCTTGGATTTGAAATTCCGAGGACGAAATTTTTCTAAGGAGGGTAGAGATGTCACTTTCCATTCCCAGAATAAGTATTTTAAATACATGTATTGCTGGAATATATTTATTTAATATTTATCATATATTGTTCTGTAATTAAATTTCTTTAATTTCACGTTAATTAATTTTTCTGCAATTTTACTTTCTGCTTTTTTACTTTGCTTTTGGGTTCGGCCTGAGTTGGTTTATTTTTTCGGCCTTGGGTGGTTCAACATGAACCCATCTACCACCACCCCCATTTAAAGCCCCAAACCCTTTTCTCTCTCTTCATTACTTCTCCTTCTCATTAACTCTTCTTCTTCATCCTCCATAACTCTCCCGACCTACCTAGCCGCATAGGCAAGTGCCAACTTGCTTCATGATGGAACTCCAGTATTATTGTTCCATCATCTTTCTTACTTGATCTTAAGTCTCTTTAGTACTTAGAATTTTCTATTTCCATGGCTCATTTTATGTAGATCTAAACTTGTTGTATTTTCATATTTTTGGATTTTGATCTAGCTAACCTTGTTATTTCCAAGTTTTGATGGTTCCATGTCGAAAAAAATTTCGTTTTACCCCATTTTGACCTATGGAAGTCCAGATTTGGGCTTGGAATGAAGGATTTGGAGAGCTTGGAAGCAATGGCTTCCCTGGTTCTGTTCTCAAAAATTGGAAAAGAAGAACAGTTCTGGCCGCATGGCTCCTTACCGCAGCTTAGCCGCATGAGCATTCTGGCCGCATGAAGATTCTGGCCGCATTAAGCATCCTGGTCGCATGGCACTTTTTCAGCCGCATGTACTTCGGTTTGCCATACCCGCATGTACTTCTGTTTGTCGTAGCCGCATAAGATAAATCATTCCCAGCCGCATGTGATTTGTTATTTCCAGCCACATAGGCTTTGTCATTTCAGCCGCATGTGATTTGTTATTTCCAGCCGCATAGGCTTTGTCATTTCAGCCGCATGTGATTTATTATTTCCAGCCGCATAGGCTTTGTCATTTCAGCCGTATGTGATTTGTTATTTCCAGCCGCATAGGCTTTGTCATCTCGGTCGTATGTGATTTGTCATTTCAGTCGCATGTGATTTGTTATTTCCAGCCGCATAGGCTATGTCATCTCGGTCGCATGTGATCTGTCATTTCCTGCCGCATGTGATTTGTTATTTCCAGCCGCATAAGGATAAGTTCCTTGAGCCGCATAGGCCCAACCTCCAGGCCGCATGTTATTCTAAGTCGCATAAGGATCAGACCCGAGTCGCATAGGGTCGATATCCCCAGCCGCATGGGCGCATGTTACCCCAGCCGCATGGACTTAGTTTTCTTAGCCACATATGCATATTTTACTCAGCCGCATGAACCAACAATTTCCCGGCCGCATGAACTCTAGCCCATAATGACTTTTTGGCTAATTCTTGTCCCGAATTGACATTGATTGACATTGATTGTGACCTTGATTAATAATTGATCATGCGTTCCTAGTTGGAACTAAGGGACTAGCTAGTCGTCTTATTGAATTGAATGAATTAGACACGTTCATATTAACTATGAACTATTGCAATCGATTGGCCGATCCGGAATATTGGCATATAAACACGTGCAGGCTTCAATTTATTTATTTTCTGCAAAGCAGCATGTGTACTTTATGGTCAAGGCATGATTATTCCGTAGCTAGTTTCGGATTGTAGCATTACGCTATGTAAGACCTACAACCTAATCGCACTAGTATCGTTGTAGAGTTGGGCATATCGTACTTTGTACGGAAGTACTCATTCTGAATGACCATGATCCACGGCATGAGATTTCACTTAACATAGAGGCTACTAAGTTAAATAAAATAATGATTGAGAATGGATTCCCGAGTTCTTACATGGCAGCCCTCTTTGGGACTATTAGTGCCCAACAGGCCGGCTGGTTCCTACAGATACTGCAAATCTATCACACGGGCAGGGAGCTATATCTGCTTATATTATTTATTATATATTGATGACGGGCGTCCCGCTGGGACTCGTCCAATTCATGATTGGCGTAATTGATTGATTGGGTACACTAGCCTTGCTTGCACATAGTAAGAACTGAGGAATCCCTTATTGCATATTCCCAGGGTAACTTGGAACTCACAGTAGCAAGCCGTATGAGTTGAATGGCCGTTTAAATTGTTTTGTTTATGTACTGTACCTACTCTGTTGACTAACTAAGATGATCAGAATGTTAGGACATGACAGGCCAACTTCTGTCCTTGTTTGGTTTGGAAGTTGGTTCGAAGTGTCGTGATGTTATGTGAATCCCAGTAGCAAGCAGAGATCTATTTATCATATCTTTCTTATTACTGGTTCTAATTTCTCATATCGTGCTTCCTTGCGGTACTTGCTATTAGAGGTCTAACCTCTCTGGTTTTACATGGCCAGATTCAGAGCCGGTTCCCGAGGACTCAGCTTACTTCCACCTCCAAGATAGTCAATACTGGAGGGATGATCGCAGGAGGACTCGAGTGGGTTCCTTACTTCCCCGCTCGTTTTGTTATTTACTTTATACTTTGTCGTTTGGCACCGACATGTTAGTCGGATCATCTTGTACTTGCTTTTACATAATTGTAACTAAATCAGGCTGCAGCTAATAACAATTGTGTATACTTTGGTACATCATCTGGCTATATTTTGTAAAGCCAGATCTCAAGAACATTTTGACTGAGCGTTTGGGATGTCTTACTGCTTTATCTTACATGTTCTCTATTACTGTTTCTTGTTTGAATGATTGAGACAATAGATGTGAAGTGGCCTTAATGAAACTTTCATGTACCCCCTCGTCTTTTTGACAGCATTGATCGTATTATACGGTATTCTTCTACCCGTAATACGTAGCTGGCTGAGTCATTCCCCCGCTCTCCATTATTCTGGTTCTGGGGCGTGGCATATATACATATATATAACTATATATATGTAAATGTTTTAAGTAAAAAAAGAAAAAAAAAAGAAAAAAAAAAGTGAAGTGGGGCCGGCCACACCCCAGCAAGGGGCGGCCATGGCTGAGCCATTTGCATTTAGGTGCTGGTGAAAACGTTTGAAGAAAAAAAGTAAAAATATATATATATAACTTGAGCAACTGTAGCCGTGGGCTACAGTGCCCACCCAAACCCGCATAGGGACCCCCTTCTTCCCGAATACAGTAGCAGCTGCTACTCGTTGGCAAATTTTTTTGCAAGGATTTGATCTACATCAAATCTCACCCGAAATTTTTTTAAATGAATCCCTAGATATCCCCTACGAGGTTCTCTTCCAGATAAACTTAGATTCAAATCCCCATCCAAATCAAAAATCTGAATTAAAATAGGAATTTAAATATCCTATATAGCTATTCAAAAATAGAATTTTTTGGAGAAACCATCAAACAACTGCATCCTCAACCCGAAGCTTCGACTCCAGGACTTCCCCCACACCCCCGCGCTTGACGTCGGCCACCTGCTCGCCGTTGTCGACGACTAGATCGCCGGACAACTGCCCGCGGCCGACCGTGAAACAGAGAATACCCTGTTTTACGAAGCACCAGGTACCCAACTTTCAAAACCCATATCTTTGCTTGTGTTCAACGAAAAGTCGATCTATCGACTTCTGTGCGTAGACAACAAAACCATCTCGAAACCCTAGCAATTAGAAAATTTCTAATGCTTAGGAAATCCCAAAAAAGATTCGGGAAAGTAGAGAAATTTTTTTCGAAAACAAAATCCGAGAAACCCCCAAACCCCTGACTTTGGAAGGGCGATTTCAGCCCAGATATTGAGAATTTGTAGGAAATAACTTAGACAGTCCTATTTAACATATACGAGATGAAAACCCATCTGTTAGATTCAATTTTTATGTAATATACAAGAAGTTACGGATCGATGAACTTGGGAGAAAAACTGTTTTAAAAACACTGAAAATTTAGAATTCTGTCCGATACGGCGTACGCCCCGACAAACCGGGCGACATGGTCGTGCGCTATACGCATCGAAAGGCACATATGAACGTTACCGACGTGTGGGAACTGACGGAACTCAATTTCGTCGTGTATGCGCGACGAAATCAGTCTGTATCCGTCGAGATACCCCTGTATCGCCAGTTTGCAAAATTTGCCCTAACTTCGTGTACAGTCGTCGATTCGAAATGAAACTTGTGGCAACAGGTCCGAATCGAAATTCTGGTCCTGTGTGCCAAGTTTGGTTCGATACTGAGAAGGTCTAATCGGAACCCCTTTTTGGCGGGCCCGCGACTCACTCAAACGGGCGATTTTGTACACGGCTCATCAGAATCCAAAACTGGACATACCGTTGAGTTCCTCTCCTCAAACTGAATCTGTAGACATGTAGTTTGACGACTTTAGAGACCATAGACTTTGGCACACATTTCGGTGCAAAACGAGTCAAACGGCGGACATCGTTTTGACCCAAAATTATGATTTTGCCCCTGTTCCAGAATTAGACTTTTGGACAGGCATTTCCTAGGTATATCTTTCACACCGATTGCATTTTTGATGTTTGTTTCAGCATCCGGAGTTGATTGGAGATTGTGACATTTCTTAGCCGATATTGTGATTTCTTGGAACTTGATACTTTGTACCATCAGACAAGATACCTTGCCACTTTACTCTGTGATTATTATATTCTTATTTTCAGTTGTTATTTCAGCATTTCTTATTTCTTGATATTATAAAACTGTGCGTCCAAGTCACACTTGGGTGCAAGCGACTCTATCGGTCGTTTTTCTTGCTTTATTTATTTCTCTTGCATTGACTTAGTCTAGTGACCACCCATTGATGTTGAGGTATTGGTATATCTCATACGGCCTTGACACTTGCTTTACCACGTGATGTGAGTCACATTAAGGACATGTATCTGCGTAGTCGGCTGGCCACCGATACGTATGGAACGTGCGACGGATAGGAGTGACTGCCAATAGAATTGCATGCTAGAAGACTTGGCGGTTACTAGAGGTTCATGAGTCACGGATGTGACCCTACTAGGCATTGGATGGGAAGAACAGTTTCCTTAATGTATGGGTCACTTATGCACTTTCCTATTACTGATACTGCTGGCCTCTGACATTCAAGGAATGTTATGCTTTGAGGTCCCTGGTATCCTGATGGGGCCATACCTGAGTTACTGCTACTGAGCCAGATACCCATGCATTGAAGGTCTGTTCTTAACTGAATTATCACTGTAGAACTGGTAGGTACCCTATTGCATGCATCCCTTTTCTCTCTATTATATTATCACAGTTTATATGGCATGGTGTTTTCTTGTTTCTTGCTACGTCCCTCTGAGGATCTGGTTATCTCTCCAGGTTTAGACGATTTTCCACATGAGTACGGAGCGGTACTGGAGCTATCCTACATCGATGATGAGGCAGTTCCTACTGATTTCTAGTCTATTTTTTATTGAGACCTTAGTGGACATTATTTTTACATCTTATTTCTTTCTATTTTTCGGAGGTTGGACTTCGATCTTGTGAGACTATTTTTTATAGCTGTTTGGAGTGAGTATGTTCATCCGGCTATCTTTTGATATACTCATTTATTATTTGGACTCTATTATCTTCTGTGTTGAGCTGTGATGAGATTAGATTATATATTACTGGCATGTGGTTATTTTATTTACAGCTTATGTGCTTATATGAGGATTCCATATATTGGAATATTCTTCGTATATGTGCAGCTGACATGTTCACGTGCTTGGTCCTATGTATTTTGGGACTGGGGCATTACATGTTTTTGTGGTAGCCCATGCAGGTCTTCGATAATATTGTTGGGTTACATGACTGTGCCCAACAAGCCTGCATATAGGAATAAGAATATCTCATCCAGAACTACAACTACCTCTTGACTTCCAATCTTTTTGAAACTTTCTTGATTATTTAATTTACCTCATATCTAATCTTTCCTAACATCAACTTATCTTCCTCGTGCCAGCAGTATGCATTTAAGAAGCGGTCGCACTTCTGCCTTGGCCCTCACATCTGGTGAGGAGGCTATTCCGGAGGGACAAAATCCTCCCATGACTCCAGCGACACCATACCAGCCAGGACAGTCGCAGCCTACTGCGACACCGATGATGGAGTACCCAGAGAATACAGTACCCCCAAGCAGCCAGGCTGGGCAGACCACTACCATGCCACATGAAAGGAATGTACCACTGCCACCACCACCATTCCCTCAGCAGTTTTCCCCACAGTCGGGACCTCAGATGCCTCCACCACCGACTGATGGGAGCCTTACTTCTCAGTTTATGTACGCCATAATACAGGCTCAGTGGTAGCAGACTGAGATGATGAGACAGACAATGATGGCAGGATTAGCTAGACCTCCACCACCATCTCCAGTACCAGCACCAGTACCGGCTCTGCATCCTTATGAAGGCTCTATCAAGAATTTTACAGATATGAACCCCAAGGCCTTTAGAGGAATGGAGAAGCCACTAGAGGTGTCATAGTGACTTATTAGTACAAAGAAGCTATTGAAGGCATCCCAGTTGCCAGCCCGAGATTAGATGACAGCAGTGGACCTACTGTTAGAAGACAATGCTCACCACTGGTGGAAGGCGGAAGAGAGATGATAGGCACTGGGATCACCTGGAAGCAGTTCTATGATGTATTTTATGAGAGATTCTTCCCTACTCATGTTCGAGATGGTCTCTATGACCAGTTCCTTCATCTGAAGCAAGGGAATATGACAGTTGATGAGTATGACTCAAAGTTCAATCGCCTGAGTAGATTTGGTACAGGATTGATTCCGACAGAGTTAGAGAAGCCGAGGAGATTTCACCAGGGGCTTGTATCAGAGCTCAAGTCTTATACGACTACCTAGTCTCGAGTCTCCCATTCAGCTGTCCTGGGAGAATCTCCTTCTCAGGAGATTCTTCGTAAGGAGCAGCAGCAGACATCGAGGCGTCATACCCCAGCAGTTATACCAGCTCGAGCTACTCAGAGTGAACCTATTAGGAGGGCCACCGGACAGTTCTAGCAGAGGCATACACCTTATCAGAAGCCCACCTGCAACTTTTACGGGAAGCAGGGACACATCTTGAAGGACTGTCGAATTCGACTTGGATCATGCTTGATATGTGGGTCAGGACAGCACAAGGTAAAGGATTGTCCGAAACAGTAGTCCTTAGTTCATTTCCAGCAAAACCCGAGACCGACAGCCCCAGCACTTCCAATACCTCAGCCAGCGGCAGGGGCACCTCGCCCACTATTACCACCCCAGTCAGCACAGTTCGAGAGGGCCAGAGCTCAGGGCCCCGGACAGAATCATGGGAAGGTATTCTCACTTGCTGTTGAGGATATAGAGATAGAGGCAGAGGTTATAGCAGGTATGGTTTTAGTTGCATCTTTTTCTGCCATTACATTATTTGATACTGGAGCCACTCATTCATTCATAGCCACTAGTTATGCCACTAGACACAGCATTTCCATCACACCCTTAGCTAAGAATTTTAGAATCCTTAATGGAGGAGGAGTTGTACCTGTCAGTGGTATTTGTAGACTTTGTCCTGTAGTAAGTGGCAGGAAGATGATGGTACGACTTCTTGTATTCCCTATACCGACATTTGATGTGGTTCTTGGAATGGACTGGTTGAGCCAGCATTTCGCTCTCATAGACTGCCATATAAGCAGTATTATCTTTAGACCATCGAATGCGGCAGAGTTTGAGTTCACCAAAAAAGACGGAGAGAGTTGTGATGCTCCCGCATGGGAAACTCATATGATGATGCATGACACCCCTCAGCACCCTATCATAACCGAGTTTGAGGATGTATTCTCCGAAGAATTGCCAGGACTGCCGCCGGACCGAGACATTGAGTTTTCTATTGAGCTTATTTCGGGAGCCGAACCTATTTCATCTCGAGTATATCGTCTGGCACCCAAGGAGTTGGTAGAGATGAAGATACAGATTGATGACTTATTGGAGAAGGGCTTTATTCATGCCAGTGCATCACCGTGGAGAGCACCCATTTTTTTTGTAACTAAGAAAGACGGGACGGTGCGCATGTACATCGACTACAGAGCATTGAATGCAGTAATGGTGAAGAACAAGTATCCTTTGTCGCGTATAGACGATCTATTCGATCAACTGAGTGGAGCAAAAGTATTTTCCAAGATTGACCTACGATCAGGCTATCACCAATTGAAGGTTCGGAAGGAAGACATTGCAAAGACAGCTTTTCGATCAAGCTATGGACACTACGATTTCTTGGTCATGCCTTTCGGTTTGACCAACGCTCCTGTAGTCTTTATGAATTTAATGAACAAGATCTTTCACCAATACTTGGACAAATTTGTAGTAGTCTTTATAGACGATATCTTAATTTACTCTAAGAGTCAAGAGGAGCATGAGCAGCATCTATGGATAGTGTTGGGAACATTGAGGAATGAGCGACTTTTCGCGAAGCTTAGCAAGTGTGATTTCTTTCTCAAGGAGGTATCATTTCTTGGTCATATTGTTACGGGTGATGGTATATCAGTGGACCCTGAAAAGATCACAGCAGTCAAATCATAGCCCGCTCCCATATCAGCTTCTGAGGTTAGAAGTTTCCTCGGACTTGCGGGTTTACCGACGGTTCGTAGAAGATTTCTCTCGAATAGCGGGGCCTATGACTCGATTATCTTACAAGGACCAGGAGTTTGTAAGGACAGACGAGTGTCAAGCTACATTTGACGAGTTAAAGAAGCGATTGACCACAACACCGATCTTGACACTACCATCGGGCCCGGGAGGATTTGTGATATACAGCGACGCATCCGGGAAAGGATTAGGATGCGTATTGATACAGCACGGTCGGGTAGTAGCATATGCATCACGATAGTTGAGAGTGTACGAGAAGAATTATCCGACCCACGATCTAGAGCTCGTAGCGGTCATCTTTGTTTTGAAGCTCTGGAGACACTACTTGTACGGCGAAAAGGTTGATATCTATACTGATCATAACAGCCTCAAGTACGTGTTCACATAGAAAGAGTTAAATATGCGACAACGACATTGGTTGGAGTTGATAAAGGATTACGAGATTGAGCTACATTATCATTCGGGCATAGCTAATGTCGTGGCAGATGCATTAAGCCGTAAGCCCATGGCACACTTTTTGACTACGCAGAAGGAGTTGATTAGGGACTTGGAACAGCTTGGTATTGAGGTAGTATTGCCTAGAGCAGACGTCGTATTAGCCAACCTCCAAGTACAATCATCATTGGTAGAGCGCATCAAGGCAGCATTGTCCAATGATGCTAGATTTCGACGGCTCAGAGAGAGGACTGAAGCAGGAGAGCAGACGAGATTGAGGATCCACCCCGATAGGATATTGCGATGTGGTGATCGCATTTATTTTCCCAATGGAGAGCTACGGCAGGAGCTGATGGCAGAGGCTCACAATTCGACTTACTCTATTCATCCCGGAGGAACCAAGATGTACCGTAACTTACGACAGTATTATTGGTGGCACGGAATGAAGCGAGAGATAGCTCGTTTCGTTGCCAAGTGGTTGGTATGTCAACAAGTGAAGGCGGAGCACAAGAGGACGGTCGGATTATTGCAGCCGCTACCTATTCCCGAGTGGAAGTGGGAGCACATCACTATGGATTTCGTCACGGGTTTCCCTCGGAGTCGTAGGGGATGTGACGCAGTATGGGTGATTATTGATAGACTTACAAAGTCAGCCCATTTATTACCTTTTAGAGTGGGCCAGTCGACAGAGGTATTGGTAGAGATGTATATGGAGCAGATTGTGATATTACACGGTGTGCCTATTAGTATTGTGTCGGACCGCGACTCGAGATTTACCTCGCATTTTTAGAGGAGTATGCAGGAGAGTTTGGGCACCCGATTGAAGTTTAGCACGACATACCATCCTCAGACAGACGGCCAGTCGGAGCGTACCATTCAGACGCTAGAGGATATGTTGAGAGCGTGCATGCTTGATTTTGGCGGATCATAGGAGGACCATCTTCATCTTGTTGAGTTTTCCTACAACAATAGCTATCAAACGAGCATTCAGATGGCTCCGTTTGAGGCATTGTATGGTAGGAAGTGTCGGTCTCCTGTTTGTTGGAGCGACATAGGAGAGCGACAGCTATTGGGTCCCGAGTTGGTCTTCAGCACACTGGAGACAGTGAAGAAAATTCAGGGCCACCTGCGAGCAGCGCAGGATCGTCAGAAGCAGTCGGCAGATAATTGTCGTCGACCCTTGGAGTTCAAAAAGAGTGACCATGTGTTCTTGAAGATATCTTCCACTAGAGGCACGATTCGATTCAGAGCACGTGGCAAGTTAAGTCCAAGGTACATCGGGCCTTTCGATGTCTTGGAACGTGTTGGAGCGGTTGCCTACAGATTGGCCTTGCCACCGTAGCTAGAGGGAGTGCTTGACGTATTCCATGTATCTCAGCTGAGGAGGTACATGGCAGACGACAATCATGTGCTTGGTCACTCCGAGATCACAGTTGGACCGAGTTTGTCGTACGAAGAGCAACAAGTAGGTATTCTCGATCATCGAGTGAAGGTGTTGCAGAATTAATCTATTCCATTGGTTCGTGTGGCATGGAAGCATCACTCGCCAGGGGAGTCTACTTGGGAGCGCGAGGACGACATCCAAAACCGCTACCCGCATTTGTTCGAAGACGACGGTATATCTTGCAGTTAAGCTTTTAAATTACTAACAATTTCCTCACATTACATTCGATCTCCCGACCTTAGTTTAATTTCGAGGATGAAATTTTCTTTAAGTTGGGTAGGATGTAAACCCCCATAATTTATAATTGATTTTCATAATTTAATTAACTTCGTTATGCATTTCATTATTTATGGATTTATTTACTATTAGTTTATTAGTATAATTAATGTATGCGTGTATATATATATTATTATATGTGTGCATGTTCGTATTTCTATTAAATAAGGAATATAATTAAATCAAGGATTTTTAGGAATTTATCGTAATTTTTTTGAGATAATTTTGCTAGCTTAATATATATATATATATATATATATATATATATATATATATATATATATATATATATATATATATATATATGGTTTAAGTAAAAAAAAGAAAAAAAAAAGTGAAGTGGGGCCGGCCACACCCCAGCAAGGGGCGGCCATGGCTGAGCCATTTGAATTTAGGTGCTGGTGAAAACGTTTGAAGAGAAAAAGTAAAAAAAATGACTTGAGCCACGGTAGCCGTGGGCTACAGTGCCCACCCAAACCCGCATAGGGACCCCCTTCTTCCCGAATACAGTAGCAGCTGCTACTCGTTGGCAAATATTTTTGCAAAGATTTGATCTACATCAAATCTCATCCGAATAAATTTCAAATGAATCCCTACATATCCCCCACGAGATTCTCTTCCAGATAAACTTGGTTTCAAAACCCCATCCAAATCAAAAATCCGAATTAAAATAGGAATTTAAACATCCTATATAGCTATTCAAAAATATTATTTTTTGGAGAAACCATCGAGCAACGGCATCCTCAACCCGAAGCTTCGACTCCAGGACTTCCCCCACACCCCCGCGCTCGACGTTGGCCACCTTCTCGCCATCGTCGACGATCAGATCGCCGGACAACCGCCCGCGGCTGACCGTGAAACAGAGAATACCCTGTTTTACGAAGAACCAGGTACCCAACTTTCGAAACCCATATCATTGCTTGTGTTCGACGAAAAGTCGATCTATCAACTTTTGTGCGTAGACAACATAACCATCTCAAAATCCTAGCAATTAGAAAATTTTCTAATGCTTAGGAAATCCTAGAAAAGATTCTGGAAAGTAGAAAAAAATTTCTCCAAAACGAAATCCAAGAAACCCCCAAACCCCTGACTTTTGAAGGAAGATTTCAGCCCAGATATTAAAAATTTGTAGGAAATAACTTAGATAGTCCTAGTTAACATATACGAGATAAAAACCCATTTGTTAGATTCAATTTTATGTAATGTACAGGAAGTTACGGATCGATGAACTTGGGAGAAAAACTGTTTTAAAAACGCAAGAAATTTAGAATTCTGTCCGATACGGCGTACGCCCCAACAAACCAGGCGACATGGTCACGTGCTATATGCATTGAAAGGCGCATATGGACGTTGCTGACGTGTGGGAACTGACGGAACTTAGTTTCGTCGTGTATGCACGACAAAATCAGTCCGTATCCGTCGAGATACCCACGTTGCCAATTTACAAACTTTGCCCTAACTTCGTGTACAGTCGTCGATTCGAAACAAAATTTGTGCCAACAGGTCCGAATCGAAATTCTGGTCCTGTGTGCCAATTTTGGTTCGATTCTAAGAAGGTTGAATCGGAACCCCTTTTTGGCGGGCCTGCGACCCACTCAAACGGGCGACTTTGTACACGGCTCATCGGAATCCAAAACTGGATATACCGTTGAGTTCCTCTCCTCAAATTGAATCCATAGACATGTAGTTTGACGACTTTAGAGACCATAGACTTTGGCATGCGTTTCGGTGCAAAACGGGTCCAACGACGGACATCATTTTGACCAAAAATTACGATTTTGCCCCTGTTCCAGAATTAGACTTTTGGACAGGCATTTCCTTGGTATATCTTTTACACCAAGTGCTTTTTTGATGTTTGTTTCAGCGTCCGAAGTTGTTTGGAGATTGTGACGTTTCTTAGCCAATATTGTGATTTCTTGGAACTTGCCACTTTGCACCATCAGGCAAGATACCTTGCCACTTTACTCTGTGATTATTATATTCTTATTTTTAGTTATTATTTCATCATTTCTTATTTCATGATATTATAAAACTGTGCGTCCAAGTCACACTTGGGTGCAAGCGACTCTATCGGTCGTTTTCCTCGCTTTATTTATTTTTCTTGCATTGACTTAGTCTAGTGGCCACCCATTGATGTTGAGGTATTGGTATATCTCATACGGCCTTGACACTTGCTTTACCACGTGATGTGAGTCACATTAAGGATACGTATCCACGTAGTCGGCTGGCCACCGATACGTATGGAATGTGCGACGGATAGGAGTGACTGCCAATAGAATTGCATGCTAGAAGACTTGGCGGTTACTAGAGATTCATGAGTCATGGATGTGACCCTATTAGGCATTGGGTGGGAAGAACCGTTTCCTTAACGTATGGGTCCCTTATGCACTTTCCTATTACTGATACTGCTGGCCTCTGACATTCGAGGAATGTTATGCTTTGAGGTCCCTGGTATCCTGATGGGGTCATACCTGAGTTACTGCTACTGAGCCAGATACCCATGCATTGAAGGTCTGTTCTTAACTGCATTGTCACTGTAGAACTGGTAGGCACCCTATTGCATGCATCCTTTTTCTCTCTATTATATTATCACAATTTATATAGCATGGTGTTTTATTGTATCTTGCTACGTCCCTCTGAGGACCTGGTTATCTCTCCAGGTCTAGACGATTTTTCACATGAGTACGGAGCGACACTGGAGCTATCCTACATCGACGATGAGGCAGTTCCTACTGATTTCTAGTCTATTCTTTATTGAGACCTTAGTGGACATTATGTTTACATCTCATTTCTTTCTATTTTTCGGAGGTTGGACTCAGATCTTGTGAGACTATTTTTCATAGCTGTTTGGAGTGAGTATGTTCACCTGGCTATCTTTTGATATACTCATTTATTATTTGGACTCTATTATCTTCTGTGTTGAGCTGTGATAAGATTAGATTATATATTACTGGCATGTGGTTATTTTATTTACAGCTTATGTGCTTATATGAGGATTCCATATATTGGAGTATTCTTCGTATATGTGCAGCTGGCATGTTCACGTGCTTGGTCCTATGTATTTTGGGACTGGGGCGTTACAGGATTCCCCTCGTCAACATCTCAATCATTTCAACTCTATGATGGGGCATTTACCGAGGGATGATGCCCTCCTTGCTAAACTATTCATTGGCACCTTGAGAGGGGTTACCTACGAATGGTTCTGTAGTTTCCAAAACAACTCGGTACCAACCTTTGACGACCTCTAGCATCTGTTCCTGTCCTGATTCTATGAGCCGAGGATGGACATGTCAATGTCCACGCTGATAGACACCACTCAGAAGGACAAGGAACCTGCTCAAGTTTATATAGAACGATTCTGGCAGGCCGTATTGAGACTACATTTGGGGGTTTTCAAAGCGATCTTGATAGATACTTGATGAAAAGGTTTATCCCCTATGACGAGACTGTGGACTGGCTCCTCCGGCCACGCAGATTGGACGACATTTATTATCAATGCCGAAGACGCTGAGAGAAAAGCCAAAGAAGCCCACTTACTAGGAATGGGCCTTCTAAACGAAAAAGGCAGGAGGCCTATTGCAGCACTTAACAACACTGAGCCCAAAGCAAAACAAGTTATGATCGCAAGTCTCAACCGGGGTGCACCTCCCATTCAGAAACCTAAAAGACCCCCAATCCAAAAGGGGAATTATTCCTTCATGGATGAGGATGCCCTGGAATTACTTAATGTCTTGCTCGAGGGCGAGAAACTTACACTTCTACCTCCTAAACATCCCGAAGAAGTAGATGGGGTGGATGATCCCAAATACTGCCATTACCACCGATACGTTCACCACTCAACTAAAGACTGCTATATCCTGAAGAACCACATACATCGGCTAGTGGACACCAACGTGATGTCGTTGGACATTAAGGGAAAAAGTGGTCTCCGCCAACATGGTAACCCTCAAGTTTGGCCAGTTTCTGCCTACGGAGACATAGGATGGTATCATCCCAAACCCCAAGGCAACTATGGAAGTCGCTAACCTTCCGACTGCTTAAGCCTCGGGGTTAGTCCTCATTGAAACACCTCGAGGGGAGGTCATGTGGGTGCATCCCGATCTCACCGACGTCCTGATCAAACCTGTCCCACGTCATGCTATCAAGACCAAGGGAAGGAAGGACAGATCTTGCAATGATATCTCTACCTCATCGGATGAAGAAAGGGTCGAAGCAACCCGGACTGGTCTAGAATGTTTATGTAATTATGACTAGGCTCCTGACAAAGAGGTAACGTCGGTCATAACATCGGCCATTTTTGGTACTTCTAAGCCGGGTCCATCTCAACCGCCGAAGATGGATAAACAAAAAAAGAAAGAATGGCATTTTGACAAGCCCCTCCGAAAGGACACCGCTGCAGGGTTGGGCCTACTCTACAATTTTGACATACTGGCTCAATTGGCCAAAATCCCAACTAGACTGTCGCTTTTCGAGCTCCTCCGTCTCTCCAAAAAGACCCAAAAAGATCTGATGGAGGCATTACAGAATGCCGAATCCTACTTGGAACAGATCCAACAGCTGGATGAGGACCCTGCTGTATATCCCACATGCCACAGTATGATAGAGGCCATACCTAATATCATGTTCTCACAATAAGATATGCTGCTGAAGAATAATAGGCATGTCCAATCCCTGTATTATATAGGGTACGTTGGCTCTGTCAAGGTCGATCATATGCATATCGACCCTGGTTCGTCCGTAAGCGTCATCCCCCACCGTTTGCTACATACACTGGGTATTCCTATGCATTGGCTTTCTGCAACTCAAACCACAATCAGCGGTTTCAATAATGGCAATAGTTGTCCAAAAGGAAAAATTTGCTTGAAGATTCAGATTGGCGACCTGAAGACTGAAACGACTTGCTATGTCATCGACGCAGATGTCTGCTACAATATCCTATTAGGGTGACCTTAGATCCATGAGAACACGATCGTGCCATCCACCCTCTACCAATGCTTCAAATATGTTAACAGCGACGAGGTAGTAAAAACTGAGTTCGTAGATTTTGGCCCCTTTAATGGGGTTGAGGTTTACTATACTAAGTCTCGGCTATTCCGAAGTAAACACCGGACGGACTCAGGTGAAGATAAACTGCCTCCGAGGAGCCAATAAAAGTATGCCTAATAGAACACCCTAAGACACCCACATATGAGGTTACCACTCCTTTAGTAGTCCAGTTGAAAGGATGGCCACCTACCAAGGAATTCCCTGCAACGTCTATAGTTCAACCTACAACTCCTTTGGTAGTGCGATAGAAGCTGGGGAAACCGTCGATGAAGAGCAACCCCTCCGTCGAGCCGATTGTGGTAAAGCTGCGGGGTCCGCCTCACCCTACTCCATCATCGTCTATCTCAAGAGCTGGGGGTGGAGATCTTAATGTTGCTGTTGTGCCCAACTTTCCTGCTTCTGACAGTATAATTCCTAAGGATGATTTGTCCTCCTTTATCAAGAAAGAAATGCCCTTGAACTACTTCCATGATTTCCCTGCTTATGCTCTGGAACAAAACTTGGGTTTCTCACTTCAGACACAAATCGCATTTTTTTATTCTGCAGAACAAGTGCTTCCTGTGCGTGGCGTCTATTTTATAGTACCGATAAAGAAAGAAATAGAAGAGACCATCATCTTTGGCCGAGTAGACGGCTCCTGAACCCATACTCTTTGTGGGCCAGAACCCGAAGTCAGTTCAGTTCAAGTTCACCACTATACACCGCAAGCCAGGCACATTATCCGAAAGATGGGTTATGCCTTAAACAACAATACGGGTCTCAATTACAGAAAGGGTCGGTATTTGCCGGTCAAGATTAATGTTCCCAAAGGCAAGTCTGATCAATATTACCAGAAGACTCGCAATGGTCTCGAATATATCCCTCCTAAAGTACCCGGAGTCCTGCGGCACAGGGTAGTGACACATTCGTCCTCCTCGGACTCCTCCTACGACTCCGACACCAGTATCGGGAAAGTGTTTCATAGAACGTTGTCAGTAAATATGATGTCAACAGACCAGGTTGATGAAGACGATGAGCTATTCTTCGAACCCCTTGAAATCGAACCCTGGGCTCAACAACTCGATGCCCAATGGGAGAAGCGCTTCGAGTTGTGCAAACCGCCTACTGAAGATGAAGTCATACAAGTCGACTTGGGAGACGAATCTTCTTCCAAACCGATCTTTATCATCAAAAGTTTGAAAGGAGAAGATCGTGAGTTCTTATTTAGCTTGTAAGAGAATACATAGGCGTCTTCGCCTGGAGCTACGAAGATATGCCGGGCTTAGACCCGAATGTCGCCGTACACAAACTGAATATCTTGCCTAAAGCTAAGCCAGTGAAGCAACAACAATGGCGGTTCCGCCCTGATACCATGAATGTTATCGAGAAAGAAGTCAACAATCTTATAAAGAGTGGCTTCATCCGTGAGGAACAACATCTAGACTGTGTGGCTAATATCGTCCCAGTTACTAAAAAAAATAGAAAGATCCGAGTCTGTATAGATTTTCACAATCTGAACGCCGCTTGCCCGAAGGACAAATTACTGTTACACATCACTGATGTGATGGTCGACAACACCTGCAAATTTGAGCGCATGTTTTTCATGGACGGTTACTCTGGTTATAACCAGATCAAGATGTTTCCAGATGACGAGAAACATAAGTCCTTTCAGACTTCGATGGGGGTATTCTGTTACACAGTAATGCCCTTCGGCTTAAAGAATATGTGCACTACGTACCAGTGCGCCATAAGTATCATATTCCATAAACACCTGCGTAAGACAGTCGAATGTTACGTCGAGGTGATCACCTTCATGATCTAAGAACCGTCTTCAACTTGATGTGGATGCACCAGTTGAAGATGAACCTAGCCAAGTCCTTCCTAGGAGTGTCCAACGGCAAGTTCTTAGGCTTCATCGTAACTTTAAAGCGCATTCACGTAGATCCGTAGAAGACAAAGGCTATCATCGAAATGCAACCGCCAAGGAACCTGTGTGAACTCTACGATCTTCAGTTGTACTTAGCCTACATCTGGAGGTTTATTTTCAATCTCTTAGGACGTTGTAAACCCATTGCCGAGTGGATGAAAAAAAGGGTATCCTTTGTATGGAACAAGGAATGCCAACAAGCCTTCGAAGGTATTAAAAGATATCTCACGAACCCGCCGGTCCTAGTGGCCCCGGTTCTGAAAAGACCCATCCTACTGTACGTTCGATCCCTGTATCATTCTTTTGGGGCCCTGTTAGCCCAGAACAATGATACAAGTTGTGAACAAGCCATCTATTATCTCAGCCGTCAACTGATCGGAGCCGAGCACAAGTATACCCCTGTAGAGAAAGAGTGCCTCACCCTTGTTTTTGCTATTCAGAAAACTCGACATTATATAGTCGGGCAGATGATTCACGTCATCTCTAGGGTCAATCCCCTGAGGGTCCTCATGACCAAGCCAGTGCCATTAAACTCACGCCTAGCCACATGGGCGATACTTCTGTCCCCCTATGACATGGTATTTGTCCCTCAAAAGGTGGTTAAGGGCCAAGCGTTAGCCGATTTCCTGGCTGCCCATCTCGTAACCGAGACATCGAAGCTCTACGAAGATATCCCAGATGAAGTAATAAATGCCCACACCTCTACAGAAGTGCCGGTATGGCAACTGTTCTTTGACGATGCTTCAAAGACAGGTCCCAAAGGCGATATTGTCGCTAGAGTAGGGGTAGTATTAATCTCCCTCGACGATTTGGCCATCCAACGAGCATATTCACTTTCAGAACCATGCTCTAATAATGTTGCTGAGTACAATGCTCTCATCATCGGACTTCGGTTGGCCAAAGAGTTGTGGGTCAACTTTTTGGAAACTTACGACGATTCCCAGTTAATTGTCAACCAAGTTCGGGGACAATACGAAGTCCGATATGAGAACCTGATTCCTTATCACCAAGCAGCGATGTCCATAATCTCTACTTTTATAGGATTCTTCATAGAACATGTTCTCCGGCTGCAGAACTTGGACGCTAATGCTCTAGCGGGATTGGCAACATCATTGTCAGTACCTGCTGGGACTCAGCACACTATCACAGTGATAGGGCAAGAGTTTGTTGCCCTAAGAACAACGTATGCATGCAAGCCTACCAGTCCACAGAGGTCGAAGAAGGCAGTCGAGACTGGTGATCCCCTTTTATTGATTTTGTAGTGTACGGAATCTTACCAGATAATGCAAAAGAAGCATCTTCCGTCAGGAGATGCTCTCCTTGATTTTACTGTGATACTCCAGCTAAAATGTTATACCGTCATTTCTTCGACAGACTTTTACTCCGATGCCTATCAAGCCAGAAGGCTAAAGACGTACTGCACGAGGCTCATGACGACACTTACGGAGCTCATCAGCCGGGACCTAAGCTTCAGGACCGACTCAGGCGCATGGGCTACTATTGGCCTACAATGATAGCCGACGCCCTAGCATATGCTAAGAAATGTCGGATGTGTCAGATCCACGCTGACTTCGTTCACCAACCATCGAAGTACTTGCACCCTACAGTGGAATCTTGGCCATTTGAAGCATAAGGAATGGACATTATCGGCACGATCGCCCCCCGCCATCAAAAGGTCATCGCTTCATCTTGGCCATAACCGATTATTTCTCCAAGTGGTCGAAAGATATACCACTTATAGAAGTGAAAGCCTCCGACGTGATTAAATTCCTCAAGCACTATGTCATCTACCGGTTTGGGTTATCCTAGAGGATAATCCACGACAATGGCCCACAATTTGTTAGCGGCTCCTTCCATCAATTCTGCGACCAGAACCGAATCCAGAGCATAGCCTCGACGGCCTATAACCCAGTAGCTAACGGATTAGCCGAAGCCTTCAACAAAACTATTATCAAACTTCTCAAAAAGGTCTTGTCTTCCAATAAGCACAATTGGGACAAGAAACTCAGTGAATGCCTCTAGGCTTACCGAACTACAGTTCGTACACCAATCGATAGTACGCCATTCTTGCTGGTATATGGAAGTGAAGTCGTACTCCCCTTGGAACTCCAAATTCTCTCTTTATGGGTGGCTCTTAACAGTCATATGACTACATAAGATAATCATCGCTTGCGACTACAAGAGTTGGAAGCACTCGACGAAAAATATCTTTAAGCTCAACAGCACATTAAGCTATACCAGGCACGAACCTCAGAGGCCTTCAATAAAAAGGTCAAGAAATGGTCATTTCGGGTCGGCGATCTGGTCATATCAGTAAGAAGGCCGATGATCATGACTCACAAGCCTGCTGGAAAGTTCCAACCGAAATGGGAGGGACCGTTCGTCGTAGAAATGGTCTATTCCAATGGCGCGTATCGGCTAGCAAAACCTAATGGAGATTTGCTCATGATGCCTATCAATGGCAAGTTTCTCAAGAAATACTATGTATGAATGTCCAGTTCATCTTCCATTCCTACGTAACTGTTCCCGCTACAGCTTGTTTGAATCTATATGATGTCCTTATTGACCTCTGAGTATGCATTCTTACCTACCAATATTGGTTCAACACGTCCTCACTACCTCTATTGACCAAGGTCATCATTTATTTTTTGCACCTAGTTCAAGGTGTACTCAAGATAAACCCACCGAATGTCTTCCATGTCCTTATTTACCTCTGAGTATGCATTCTTACCCATCGATCTTGTTTCAACATATCCATATTACCGCTGTTAACAAAGACTATTGTGTATCGTCCGTACCTAGTGCTAGGTGTATTCATGATAAACCTACTGAACAAACATATCCATAATACCTTTGAGTTGTTCTCATGTTCCTTACCATGTTCTCTTAACCTCTGAGTAAGTTACCTGTTTGGAAATCCTACGTTTGCCATGTTTATATTACCTCTAAACAAACATTCCCTTCTACCCTTCCAATAAAATGCATTAAAGAAGATGAGTCTACAAAAGTTCGTAAATCACAAGAAATTCACATAGAAGCCAGCAAAAAGAGAGATTTTTTATTGATGTTTATGATTACATATGTTGGAAATACTACATGACTAGATTTTTCATTGATGTTCATGATTACATATGATGGAAATCTACTACTGGCACACGGCTCCATTATTGCAAGGGGCAGTGATGTGACAAATGCCCCATTGTAGAGGACAGTGATGTGACAAATACCCAACGACAGAGGGCGATTATATCATAAATTCTCTAGCACTGGCCTGCATCAATTTTTTATGAGAAGCAGGAAGGCCGTGTCGAGTGTGCAGAGTAGTCGCCACGCCCATGTGGAGAAGCTATCGAAAGACAGGGTGCCAACCTGGACAATCAGTTCTAACCCTGTAAATCTGGCGTTGTATCGACGGACAATACGTCTCGTCTCGGGAGTAAAGACAGCTAGCATGCTGTATGAATGGGGATCATTTTGCTTGATCTCGTAACAAAATCCAGCATCAGAACGATTGTCTCTTTGACAACTGACTTATTGTTACTACCACTTTTCTAATTAGGAGTATTTTAGTAATTGTGTGGTAATTTTAAATTTTTGATTATTTTATTATTAATTAATTGGTGTTTAATTTTTTATTAGTGCTTTTGGTATTAGCAGATGATTTAAACTTAGTCAACCTTGATTATAAGACTAACCATATGATTAGAATTCTTTTTATCTAATTAGATTTTAAATTAGAGCATTAGTCCTAATTAGGAAATAATTTAATGCATTTTTAGGCTATTTTAATAGGAAGCTTTTTGGTCTTTTTGCTACTGGACTTTACATGGACTTTAACTTTCATGATGGCCCATTGCAAACCCTAACCTAACACTAGCTAACCCCTGGCCGGCCACAAACAGCAATCCCCCTGCTTTATGTGAAAACTTTGTAGCCGTCAAGTTCTCAAACCCTAGAAACTCCCTTTTCCTCCAAAAATCTAACTTTCTCATTCCTCACCCAAATCCATCCAAACGAAGTGTGTTGCGATCGTTGGGAGGAGAGGAACTTGCTGGAGACTTGCTAGCAAGGAATCGAAGGCGTTGGACCGGAGGAAATCGGCATCGATGCGTTTGGAGGCTCGTTTAATTGAGATATTGACTCTCAATAGGTAAACCCCTCTAAACACCTGTAAATTCCAAATTTTTTTCGTAGATGCGTCCATATAGGTACCCCGAACATGTACATGAAGTTTGGTAGGTTTCCGTATTCGTTTGATAGGCGTATCGAACGCGTGTCGGTGTATTGGGACACGTGTTCGACGAAATACCGCTTATAATTGAAAGTTCATATTTTTTGATTCCTTTTTCACGAATTTGTTGCTGTGTATATTTGAAACAACTTTCGTGAAGATGGATCTCTATTTGACACATTTTTGGTGTTTAAATCGTATACGGATACGCGTGCACGAGGCCCGTGCACAGCCCCGTGCGTGTCCTGCTGTTCGAGTGCAATAACTCTACGCACAGGACACGGTTTTACGTTAAATTTGATGGACACGTGGGGGCAACCTCTGCCCATGTGCTCCTAAAATTTTATTAGGTTTCGTGGAGTGTGCGCGGAGAAATCGAACCCGCACGGGTTTGGCTGAACTGTGCACGCGTGCGGAAATTGCCACTGACACGGCCTTCATTCGCGAACACGACGCGACAAGGACACGAACTAGGAGCATGGACACATATCCCTAGACCTAGGCTAGCCCTAGACTTGACCATGTGACACGATGTGGCTCGTATCGCGAGCTACGGGGCTCAACACGCGCCCACGAGGCCGCACGCGCCCGCACAGCCGCACAGATACGCGTGTCCTATGACACATGGACACGACATGGTGACATGTCAGTGTGTTGTACACCTAGACCTAGACCCCGCCAAGCTACGTACTTGAGCAGGATGCTTTTTGTGTTGCGTGTGGCGTTCTATTGAGCACGGCACGTGCCCACAAGCACGTTCCTATTAATCTGCGTACGGACTCTTCCGATACGCACTGACTAGACACGATACGGATACGGGTTCGACCCTATGAGTACCCGAGCATGTCACACACGTATGTACCTTCGTGTTTGCCAAGTTTCATAAGTTCTAGTTGTGTAATTTGGATTTTGGGTATCGAGTTGGGTTTTGAGTATCGAGTTTCGGTTTTTGAACTTGAATTGAAGATTGGGTATTCGATTTCCAGTTTTGGGGTATATTTCTGAGTTTGATGTTAGGATTCAGTTAAGATCTCTGAGTTTGGTTTGTAATTAGACCTAATGTTTACATTCAACCGTATATAATCTATATGTTATATATAGTTTCCTTTGTATATTTAGATATCTACAGATATATATTGTGAGTATATATAAATATAGCTTGTATATATATATATATATATATATATATATATATATATATATATATATATATATATATATATTATATATATATATATATATATATATATATATATATATATATATATATATATATATATATATAATATATATATATATATAAATATATATATATATATATATATATATATATATATATATATATATATATATATATATATATATTATATATATATATATATATATATATATATATATATATATATATATATATATATATATATATATAATAAAATATATATATATATATATATATATATATATATATATATATATATATATATATATATATATATATATATATATATATATATATATATATATATATATATATATATAATATATATATATATATATATATATATATATATATATATATATATATATATATATATATATATATATATATATAATATATATATATATATATATATATATATATATATATATATATACTCCATATATAAAAAAAAATATATGGAGTATATATATATATACTCCATATATATATATATATATATATATATATATATATATATATATATATATATATATATATATATATATATATATATATATACTTCCTTTATATTCCTTAGTAGATACTTGTATATATAAATATAGTGTATATATATATATATATATATATATATATATATATATATATTATATATATATATATATATATATATATATATAATATATGTTATGTTCTTGTTGTTCTCAGTTTACTGCCTTTTCCAGCCCCTACCAGCAGACCTTACACACAGTATACACACACACACTTAATTTCACTTCTTGATATATATACATATATTTATAGAAGTATATTGTGTGTGTGTGTATATATATATATATATATATATATATATATATATATATATATATATATATATATATATATATATATATATAATATATATATATATATTTTTTTTTTTTTTTTTTTTTTTCTTTTTTTTTTTTTTTTTTTTTTATTTCCTTCTTTCTCCCTTCTTCGGGCTCAGTTCGTGGCACTATGTCGACATGTCTCCGACGTTGCGGATGCCCCGCATCACACAGGCCAATTCATCATTGTCCTGACCAGCGCCCCCGCTCGAGGCCGCGGCCAAATGGCCGCCGAGCCACCCCGAGTGGAGTGAGTGGGAGCGTGAACCCGCAAGGGCTCGAACTCACGACCTCCCCACTGGGAGCCACTCGTCCTAACTCATTGAGCTAGGACCGCCGGTCTATATATATATATATATATATATATATATATATATATATATATATATATATATATATATAATATATATATATATATTATATATATATATATTTTATAAATATATATATATATATATATTTATATATATATATATATATATATATATATATATATATATATATATTATATATATATATATATATATATATATATATACTATATATATACATAAATATTATATATATATATATATATAATTGAATGGATATGTTTGGTTTTAACTATAGGATTTAGTCCATAGCTTAGTGAGTTAGTTTAGAAATGACCCAATAGGCCAAGTTAGGCATAGTTGACTAGCAAGTTGACTAAGTTGACAAAAGTCAACTTTGAGTCAAACTTGATCTAAACTTGACCCGAATGGACTAAAAATGACTAGATAACTCAAGTTTGACCAAAACTTGGAATAATAGACTAGTTGACTTAGGGTTGACCTAGTTTGACCAGAATAGTTGACCAGGCTTGACAATAGTTGACCAAATGTTGACTTTGACCCAAAATTACCTATAATCATTTAGAATGCATTGTAATTTCTCTTATTTCATATTAGACACTTTATAACCTATGGTTGCTCTAAATAGGACATTGTGACTCCGGTTCGGACATCTGTATTCATCAGTCACTCAGGATAATAGGCGAGTACATTCTCTGATAGTTCTTTCATTTATTTATCGATTTCTATATTTCAGTTCTGGTTAGTTCTATTTGATTCTCTGTAACAAACACGGATTAATATTTCTAGGAATTCATGTATACGGCACACACACCTTACTTGTCTAGCCTCTATTACAAGAACCACTACAAGAATCACCTACAAGCACCTTCATGTTCTGGCTAGATTTATTCTCGATTTACGTATCGTATTATAGATTCACTTCGTACTAGTTGGGCAGAGAAATACTTGAATAGACATGTAAATATTCCCAAATACTCGAACCACCTCCCTGTGAATTATACAAGAACGATAGCCATCCCACACTTGGCCATCGTGTGATGTGCCAGATTACCCGTAGCCGTTTACATGTCGATCTCAGTATTTTAAAACACACCTTTGAGTATTGTCTAGAATCATTACTAGAATCACCACAAGAATCTTTACTAGAATTATTGCCAGGATCACTAAAGAATCTCCCTACTTGAATCATCGATTGGAATCACATTTGACCTACAGTGTACCACCTGGACTCATATCACATTATTCTAGTTCAGCTAGCTTTTATTTATAGTCTTCATTTACATGATCTTCTATTTCACAACATTTACTTTCCTTACTTTTAACTGTTGTTTTACATCTTAAAACTGTCTAAAACTTCCATGCTTTATCAATATAACTATCTATAATTATTTTATAGTCTTTATCATTTACTTGGATTTTCTTGATGAGATGTATTAGTTCCTGTCCTGAATGGACCTATTAAAAATATTACAAATGATAGCCCTGAGGATAGATGTCCTACTTGCTATGGATCTGGAGAGGGATTAGCTACCTTTAGCCCCGACTCTCAGGAGTGATCGGAAGACTAGTCTAGTAGACTTGCTATAGAATTCATGTTTAGAACTTGAATTGCAATAATTTTAGACTTGACTTGTTTTGAGATATTATCATTTAGTAGTTTTTATTTGTTTTCTTTTAGTATTGAATTCTGTGTTATCCCCTCATGCTTAGACTTTGATTGAGTTATATTATTTCTATACTTGTCCTCCATTCGGAGTTGAGATTTAAGACAAGTACATTATATAATTGTGTGAATTATTTTAGATAGTAACCTAGAACAGCGTTCTACCATCGATTCTGCGACGTAGACTGGGCGTCATTACGCACTTGTACCATTATACTGGGTGCGGGTCGTGACACGTTTATGGTGGCCCATGCAGGTCAAGATTCGCATTAGTGCGATATCGTGGTAGTACGATGACTTAGTTGTACTGCTATGAGCCTGCGATAGGAATTAAGAAATATGCTTTAGCGGAGGGGTACTCAATCACAGTTAGAAAAATTTTGATCAAATTCTTGCCATCTATATCTTCTTGCTGATAATTGCCTTCCTTGAAATAAACTTTCCTCCTTTGATTATATCGCTTCTTTTCCAGTAATTGATTCTTGTTTATTCTATTTTCAGGATGGTGCAGACACGATCTTAATGCCCTACAGTAGCTAAACACCACTGAGAGGTCTGCCACTTCTCGTCCGTTTAGGCAAATGGTGGGACCACAGCACCTCTCGTTCCTGTTCAGGTGGGAGCGTCTACAGCTTTTGGGGGTGCTCCTCCACTGGTTCCCAGGACAACCCCGAGGATTCAGGGGATGCTACTACCACCGCCTTAGGGGATAGTTGATAAGGCGTAGTTCTTTGCCTTCGTGCAGCAGATGATGGCGGCTTAGCGACGCTAGTCGGAAGACATGAGGCAGGGCATTGACAATGCCCATCAGCTGGCCATGGTAGCAGTGTAGAAGGTGACTGCCCAACCGTAAAGAGGGCAGATACAACAGTACCAGCCAAAGACCCCGGGCATTCAGGACTTTCAGAAGATACGGTCACGAGACTTCAAAGGTACTAAGGGTATCCTATATGCCTACGACTAGATTGAGCATATAGAGGAGATCTTTCGCCTTGCGCAGATACCAGCTGGAATTCAGATAGAGGCAACGGGCAGCCAGATACAGGATCTTGCCCGCACATGGTACCAGACCGACCCTAGAGTGGTTACGGAGGGGTAGACATGGAAGGCTTTCAAGAAGCTCTTCAAGGAAAAATTCTTCACCGACACAGCACTTGGCGCTTTGGAGACGCAGTTCGAGAACGTTGTTCAGGGGAACCAGATAGTAGAGGAGTATGCCGGAGAATTCTGCCACCTGGGAAGATTTGTTGAGGGCCTTAGCGAGATGGCGAAGGCTAGGAGGCTTAGGAAGGGCTTGATCATGGAAGTCAAGTCCTTGACCAAGAGTGATAGAGATGCTTACCATTGAGCAGATATTGGCAGGAGCCATGTCAGTAGAGGATGACTTGGAGCTCAAGTCCAATAGGAGTCGAGATGATTCAGGAGGGGCCAGTGGGAGTGGAAAACATCCTTTTGTGCATAAGATAGTGCACCAGCCTCAGCAGATGCAGGCACCAGCTCAAGTTCAGCAAGCACAGAATCAGCCTCGAGGTCAGGATCAGAAGATGCAGAGTTGTGCCTACTACAAGAAGCCGGGACACATTTGGGAGTCTTGTAGGAGAAGGTTGAAGGTTTGCCTATTTTGTGGATTTGATGCTCACCAGATAAAGGATTGCCCCTCGACACCCCCATTTGGTGGAGCATAGGGTCATAGAGAGGGAGCTAGGCCACGTGTAACACAGCACCATACCCAGTACCAGAGGGGTGGAGCTTTTGCACTGATGGTTGAAGAGACCGATGCTGCAGGTGATGGGTTAACGGGTTTATCTTTCCTATTCTTCTTCCCCATCTTGTTATGTGATTTCATTAGTACATGTCAGGATATTCTTGTGATATGGTAGATAGTATAGTGACCCTGTTCGAGACTGTGAAATTACGACCAGAAGGACCATGTTTTAGATATAATTTTCTTGACCATGATTGTCGGGGGTTTGACCTAGAAGGAGTACAACTATCTTAAATTTTGAGGACACAATTTTTCTTAGGAGGATAGATTTTTCACCACCACTTTTCTAATTAGGGGTATTTTAGTAATTATGTGATAATTTTAAATTTTTTATTATTTTATTATTAATTAATTGGTGTTTAGTCTTTGATTAGTGCTTTTGGTAGTAGCAGATAGTTTAACCTTAGTCAACCTTGATTAGAAGACAAACCATGTGATTAGAATCCTTTTTAGCTAATTAGATTTTAAATTAAAGCATTAGTCCTAATTAGGAAACAATTTAATGCATTTTTAGGCTATTTTAATAGGAAGCTTTTTGCCCTTTTTGCTAATGGGCTTTACATGGACTTTAACTTGCATGATGGCCCATAGCAAACCCTAACCTAACCCTAGCTAACCCCTAGCCGACCACAATCAGTAGCCCCCTTCTTTATGTGAAAAACTTTGTAGCCGTCAAGTTCTCAAACCCTAGAAATTCCTTCTCCTCCAAAAGTCCAACTTTCTCATTTCTCATCCAAATCCATCCAAACGAAGTGTGTTGCAATCATTGGGAGGAGAAGAACTTGCTGGAGACTTGATAGCAAGGAATCGGAGGCGTTGGACCGGAGGAAATCGGCATCGACGCATTTGGAGGCTCATTTCATTGAGATATTGACTCTTAATAGGTAAACCCCTCTAAACACCTGTAAATTCTAATTTTTCTTCGTAGATGCATCCATATAGGTACCCCGGACCTATACATGATGTTTGGTAGGTTTTCGTATTCGTTTGTTAGGCGTATCGAACGCGTGTCGGTGTAGTGGGACACATGTTCGACGAAATACCGCTTAGAATTGAAAGTTCATATTTTTTGATTCCATTTTCACGAATTTATTGTTGTGTGTATTTGAAACAAATTTTGTGAAGACAGATCTCGATTTCACACATTTTTGGGGTCCAAATCGGACACGGACACACGTGTACGAGGCCCATGCGCAGTCCTGTGCATGTCCTGCTGTTCGAGTGCCATAAATCGACGCACAGGATACGGTTTTGCATGAATTTGATAGACACGTAGGGGAAACCTCAGCCAACGTGCTCCTAAAATTTAACGGGGGTTTTGTGGAGTTTGAGTAGAGAAATCAAACCCGTACAGGTTCGGCTGAACTGTGCATGCGTGCGGAAATTGCCTCAGACACGGCCTTCGTTCGTGGACACGATGCAACGAGGACACTAACTAGAAGCATGGACACATAGCCCTAGACCTAGGCTAGCCCTACACTTGACCACGTGACACGACGTGGCTCGTGTCGCGAGCTACGAGGCTCGACAAGCGCCCACGTGGTCGCATACGCACGCACAGCAGCGCAGATACACGTATCCTACGACACGTGGACACGACACGCTGACATGTCAGTATGTTATACATCTAGACCTAGACCCGCCTAGCTACGTGCACGAGCACGAGGCTTCTCGTGTTGCATGTGGCGTTCTATTGAGCGCGATACGTGCCCACGCGTGTACGGACTATTCCGATACGTACTGACTGGATACGATACGGATACTGGTTTGATCCTGTGAGTAACCGAGCATGTCACACACGTATATACCTTCGTGTTTGCCAAGTTTCACGAGTTCTAGTTGTGTATTTTGGATTTTGGGTATCGAGTTGGGTTTTGAGTATCGGGTTTCGATTTTTGAACTTGAAATAAACATTGGGTATTCGATTTCCAGTTTTGGGTATATTTCTGAGTTTGATGTTAGGATTCAGTTAAGATCTCTGAGTTTGGTTTGTAATTAGACCTAATGTTTACATTCAACCATATATAATCTATATGTTATATATAGTTTCCTTTGTATATATAGATATCTACGTATATATTGTGAGTATATATAAATATAGCTTGTATATATACATATAGATATATATACATATATCCTCCATGGGATTCTTGAATCAAATCTCAGATTTTCTAGATTTAGTTTTCCCCTTACACACACACACACACACACACACACACACACACCCTTTCCTTCTCTTTCTACATATATATATATATATATATATATATATATATATATATATATATATATATATATATATATAGAGGAGTGCTCTAGAACCAACGGCTGGTTTTGTATTATGAAACCAACCTATGTTATACACGTTGGATTGGAATTGCATGGTTGAGATTAAAAGGTGTAGACCCCACCACCTTTTAAAATCATTTAATCTCGTCCATGCAATTCTAATCCAATGTGTGTAACATAGGTTGGTTCCATAATACAAAACCAGCCGGCTAGTTTTGGAACATTTCTGTATATATACATTTCTATATATATATATATATATATATATATATATATATATTTTGAGGAAGAAGCAATTTTATTGAAATGGAAGATAGGCTCTAAGAGAGCATTACAGCCGGTACCAAAGGCGAAAACACAAAAGGCCTTGGTAAACTAAGAAGGGAAACATAAACCAATGTATAAAACACAACAATAAACCGTGGCGACGAGATCCCGAGGGACTCGCGGCCGAACCCAATTCAGCAGTCCAGAGCAGCCCTAATCTGGTTCGAGGTGTGGGAGCAACACCTCATTCTTTTGTGGATTTGCCGAATCACCTCTCTGTACAATTTCGGAGGTTGGAATTGACGGTCCTCGAATCTGTATTTATTTCTGTTTTTCCATAAAACCCAAAATACGGCGGTAGCGACGATCTGATGCCCGTGCGACGTGTTCCAGCTGGCCAACAGATCGTTGATACCCCCGGTTGTGGGGAGCATATTGCACTTGCAGTGAAGAAGAGTCCAAATGTGAGAAGCAGACTCCCCAGAAAGCAGAACGTGTTCGACAGATTTTGGATGGGGATCCACACAGCAGTGGCATTTGGACGCCAGACTATAACCGAAGGATATAACAGCATCATCCGTGGGGAGTTTCCGACGTACGGCGCGCCAGATGAGAATGGACCATTTTGCCGGAATACACGTGTGCCAAAACTTGGCAGAAGGGGAGGTTGAGACAAGAATCTCTCTGAGGATGGCTCTGGCCGATGCAAGGGTGAAGATGCCACTCTGGTTGGGGGACCATCTGAGCACGTCCGGAGTGTCATTGATTGACAGATTAGAAGCACCCAAGCTCGCCTCGGCTGCCGGGCCAAGTCAATTACGCACCCTACCCCAATTCCATCCAGACGCGTCAAAATCCTATAACTCTCGGATCTCGCATAGCGGCGGAGAGATTACGTTGGGCCTGAGGATGTCAGCCCCCAGCCAGCGTTCCTTGCAAGCCTACGAATGGCCATTGCCCAGGGTCAGACGCAAGTGAGGTTCCGTGAGGATCCGGCCACGTATGATGCGCCGCCGCGACGCGAAAGATCTGTTGTTAGCCGACGCCTCGGTCAAGTGACAGAATCTGGAGTATCTCGCACGCATGAACCTGGTCTAGATCGAGTTTTCAGAGCGTATTTTCCACCACAATTTGGCTGAGAGGGCGTCGACCAAGTGGGCAAGCCTGCAGAAACCCAGACCACCCTCTATAGTAGATTTGGCCATGGTAGCCCAACTGGCCCAGTGATGTTTGTTCTTTCCCTCGAGATGACCCCAAAAGAAATTGGCAAGGATGGATTCAATAGAATGAAGCACGTTGGTTGGGGACGAGCACACCGCTAATGTTTATATGGGGATGGAGGATAGAACGTGCTTAATGAGGATTAACTTCCCCCCAGGGGAAAGTGTGGCGTTGTGCCAGCCCGCAATTTTTTGGCAAATTTTGCAGATCATGTGTTCAAAAATTCCGGAGTTCGCTCTACCGTAAACCAGCGGGCAACCTAAATATATGAAAGGGGGGTAAGCTATGGAGAAGGAAGTCATGGAAGACAGCACAGCCGAGTGAGTTCTGTCGGCTTTGTGATGGGTGTATATCACACTCTTGCTGTTGTTGATTCTCTGACCAGAGCATCGAGTGTATTTATCAAGAGTTCTGATGACCACCTCGACGGCTCCAATCGTGCCTGCGGAGAAAATGAGGATGTCGTCCACGTACGCCAGATGAGTAATGAGGGGGCAACCGATCGTGGTGTGAAAGTGTTGGAACCCGGGAGATTGCGACATGATTTTGAGGTTTCTGCTCAGGACTTCGGCTGTGATGATGAAAATGGTGGAGGAGAGGGGGTCGCCATGTCTAACACCACGGCTAGCTTTGAAGAAACCCTGAGATTGGCCGTTTATGACTGTGGAAAACCAGGAGTTGTTGATGGATCTGAAGATGATGTCGATGACAGGTTCTGAAAAACCAAAGGCTCTGAGTACCCAGATCATGAACTGCCAATCGAGGCAGTCATAAGCATTTTCCATGTCTAGTTTGATGGCAACGTTTCCCCCTCTGGACGGGAATTTCATACACGTGATTATCTCTTGTGCCAGAAGGATATTATCGGAGATATTACGACCTTTGACGAAGCCGCTTTGCTCATCGGATATGATTCTGGGGAGAATGTCCGACATTCTGGAGGCCAAGATTTTAGAGAGAATTTTGTTAGTGAAAGTGCAGAGGCTGATCGGTCTGAATTCCTTGAATGAGTCCGGATTGACTTTCTTGGGAATGAGGATGATGTGAGCGGAGGATATAGATTTCGGATAAGTGGCACCTTGAAAGAAAGCGATAGCGGCATCCCTGAGGTCGGACCGAATGATGTCCCAGCAAGAACGGAAGAAGACCCCGTTGAATCCGTCCGGACCCGGGGCGTTGTTGGCATTAATGGACCACACTGCCATTTTAATCTCATCGATGGATGGGGGGGGCGCTGAGTCTAGCGTTATCCCTTTCATTAATCAGGGAGGGGATCTCGGACAGGAATCCATCATCTTTAATCACGGCCTCTTTGGCGAACATGTTGGAGAAGTAGTTCGTAGCTGCCATCTGAATATCCTCCTGATCGTCAAAAATATGACCGTTATCATCGCGGATGTGGTGAATCTTGAGAGAGCTTCTGCGTCCTTTGACGCATTTGTGAAAGAAGCCAGAGTTCTTGTCCCCCTCCAAGTCCCAGGATAATCTTGCCTTTTGTTTCCAAAATTCAGATTCAACCCTGATTCTGGATTTGAGGATGGCCTTCGCCAGGTTGAGAGAGGCGCAATTCTCCTGGGAATTGAATAGGGCGAAATCAATCTCCGTACGGGTGACATCGTCTTCCGCATCTTTAATAGCCTGGAAAATGTCACCGAACGCAATTTTGCTCCATGTGGTAAGGGCTTTTCTAGTAGCTTTGAGTTTGGAAGCAAATCTGATCATAGGGGCGTGATGAGTGACAGAGGCCCATGCCTCCTCCACGATGCGCATGAACTGGGGGTGGTGGCGCCAGAAGTCGAGGAAGCGGAAGGATTTTTTGATGCGGTTATGAGTGATGTTGATCTCAAGAAGTAGTGGGGAATGGTCAGATTCTGTGGAATTTAGGTGTGACAGATTGCTGATCAGACCCAAATCCGTCCAACAGTCATTGACCATGGCACGATCCAGACGGAAGTACTGCCTACGCGAACCATCTTGCATGTTGCACCAAGTGAACTGGTTGCCGTGGAAGGGGATGTCGGACAGATGAGCGGCTAGCACGAAGTTGTTGAAGTCCTCCATGGCCGAGTGAGGGGGATCACGACCACCAAATTTCTCCTCTCTGTAAGAGACCGTGTTGAAATCTCCGATGCAAAGCCATGGCACGTCATCGTGCAGGATGGAGGGGCCCAACAGAAGCTCCCAAAGCACTATACGCTCCGGTATGCTGCAACTCCCATGGATGGCCGACAGGATAAAGCGTGTCTTGAAAGCGGGATGTTTAACCCAACAGGAGAGGGCTTGTGGGGAGTCGTTGATAATGCCAAAGCAGAAGTCGGCTGCGAAGAAGATCCAAATGTCGTGACAACCGTTAATAGCGGAAGGGAATCCCAGCTTGAGTTGGATTTCTTTCATTTTTCTGTGAGGTATTTTGGGTTCGATGATTACAAGTAAATCAATCCGATGAGATTTGGTCAGACTGATGATCCGATTCATAGTCTGTTTATTACCAATGCCACGAACATTCCAAGAAAGAATGTTAGGCATTACAGGAGGAGGTAGGTGGGTTTAGCAGCTTTGCGGCGGATCTCGTGGTCATCGCCGGACGCTGCCTTTGTTTCTTGGATTTTTTCTTTTTCTTGGGGCTTTTGCTGACCGGAGGTATAGTCCGATTTGAACCCAATTCAGCGACAACGACTGCTGAGGGGGAAATGTTATTGTCTTCGCACTCCGACAGAGCGCAGAGAGGATTGTCTTGATCGAGGAAACCCGCTTGCTGCGCCTGCCAAAATCTTTCGGTAAGCGGGGAGGACGGTATGGGAGGAATGCTGGTCGAACGAAGGCGAGTGGATGTAGTGGCGGAGCAAGGAGCCCCGACCACCCCTCCGACCACCCCACCGTTGGGGAGAGATCTGAGAGCGGCGGTGGAGGCGTATTGAGGTTGGGCGTCGAGGGAGGGAGGGGTACGGGGGTTGTGTAGGGGGACTATATCGAGGCCGGAGGGTGGGGGAGTGGCGGGGGGGATGGTGAGGCCTCCGAAGGTTGGTGACTCTAGATAGCAGTCATCCGGATCAAGGGCTCCGAAGGAATTATGGAGAGTAATAGCGAGGGAGGTGGATGAGGGTATTAGGAGGCAGTCAGGAACTGGCGGTGCGCTGACGCCGACAGCGGAATCAGCAATCTCTCCGCTGGACTTGAGAAGAGTGATGGCGCGAGAAGGGGTGGGGGCTGAGCCAGAAGCGGGAAGGTTGGTAGAACTCCGAGCTGGAGGTTGGGGGATGTGTGGGATCCGCATTGCTGGGCGGGAAGGGGTTGTTGCTCCGGATTCGCGCGCTTTCCTGGGGACAGGTTTCTTGAGTTCCGGATGAGCGCGAAAGCAGTATTGTAAAGAGTGGCTGCACATCTGACAGTGTTGACAGAAAATAATGCTGTTGTCGTAGACCAGCGTTTGACTGAATGATTGATCGCCGAGTTCTATCTCTATCACTTTGGGTGGTTCGGTTGTGAGGTCCAGCTCTACGCAAATCTTTGCGTAGTTACATTTAGATAGGTTCTTTGTTTCTTCGGCGATGGCAACAAGAACACCGAACGCACTGGCGATCCTCTTAAGGGCTGCAGCAGGAAAACAAACTAGGAGGAGATTGGGGAGGGTGATCCAGGAGGTGACGATGGTCGAATCGATCTTCGGGTTGAAGTTAGGCGACCATTTGGCAATTTTGGCCAGCTGATTGTCAATTTTGGTCATTCCTTTCATCCACACTGTGTTGAAGTCCTGATCGGAGGACAGATGGAGAAGCATGTGTTTGGGATCGAGAGGAGCAATCCGGTATGACGCCGAGAGACCCCATCGAGCGATGGCTTCCCGCACCACAGAAATTTTAGGGCATCCGGAGCCGAACTTGAGAACCACTGTCCTGATGAAAGGGGAGGAGAGGGAGCGGATCTCTTCGCAGGAGAAGGGGACCCGGATAGGGTAACCGTCCGGCGAAGATGACAGGTGGACTTCAGGCAAGACCACGTCAGCTACCGGGCACGGAACAACCTTTCTCCGATCATGTCTCAGAGCGTCCGCGAAGGAAGTAGAGAGGGAACAGGAGGCCGAGGTTGGGATGGCACGGGCCCGAGTGGAGAGGGGGTCTGCCGAGGAGCTCGAGAGAATTCTACCGGAGGCCACTCCTGCAACTGCCGGAGGGAAGGAGTCTTGCGCTAAGGGGGTTCCCGAGCAGGCAAAGGCCTGAGGGGTAGGAGAGGGGGGGAGGAGGTAGCCCCGCGGCCAGAGAGGACCGGGGACGACGTCGCGGCGGACTGTTCCAACCGGGAATGAGCGGAGTTGGGCCACGAGGGAGCGAACAGGGTCGACCCCACTGGACCTAGGCCGGGGGCCGGGGAGGGAGAGGGAGAACTACCGCCTGGGTCCAAGATGCGAGGATGTGGAGGATTGGCAAGAAGAGAGCCCATGCGAGAAGAGGGACCCAGCCGACTGGGCGTGCAGCACGGATCAAACTGCACGAGGGGGGGTGCCGCCAAGCTCGAGTGCAGCTGAGTTACGCCAACAGCGCAAAGGGGGGGGCCAAACCGCGCACACCAGACTGCGCAAGCGGGAGGAGAGAATCCGCCACGTGGGAGGGGCCCGCGAGCTGCCCCGAGTGAGCAGCAGACACTCCTGCGCCAACAAAATGGACAGTGTCCCCACCCGTGGACCGCACAAAATAAGAAGTCACGTGGGTCTCCATGGGACTGGGACCCACATCAGAGGGGCTGATAGTCCCTGCGTAAATCGAAAGGATAGATCCAAGTGCAGTAGATTGCGCAGGCGGGGAGTTCGAGGGAACGCTGACGACCGCGTCAACGCCCGAAGCCCGAGGAGCACGCTCCCCTAGGGAGCAGACCCACGTAGGAAGACGTGGAGAAGTTGGCGCCTGCAGTCCAGAGCACGCCAGAGGGGGGAACTCGAGGACGTTCTCGCCGGTAGGTCGACGCCGGGGCGCTGAACGCCGAAAAAGGGGAACGTCGGCCACCGTAAGGGCTGCACGAAAGCACCCGGGGCCACTGT
>JANAVB010039218.1:0-35000 GCA_029216955.1 Iris pallida | reverse complement strand
TGTATTTATGTCAGAAGTATGGTAAGGCATTGGCTTGTATAAAGGGAATTGCTAGACTAAGATGAGTGTCTAATAGAATATCCTAAGCAAACCTGGGTACAACATAGGCTCTGACTTGGTTGGGAGAATACTCTAGGTAGTTACAACACATGATCATTATTTAGAGGTATCAGTGACCAGGAGGAAGAGGATCCTGGCAACAGGGTCACCACTTGTCCCGAGTACTGGTTCTTGGCAGAGCAGAGTATCCCTTTCACCATAGTTTATGGTGTCTAACCCAACCAAATTTTCTTATATCCAATGGATACTTTATGTTTGATTTTCCTGGGTACTCAATTGGTAATGAAATAGGGACAACCCCTTATTTAGGCCAGGTACCTATATGTCCAGCTTGCATCTGACATGTCCCCTTCTAGTTGATTCACTGCTTTTACTCATGACCTGGATGATCAGTCCATTGCTACTGTTCAGTCCACATTAACTCTTTAATATCAAAACTTGCACTTCATTACAGTCCTTGGCATGATGCATATATATATCACATTCCTTGATACTTGAACAATATCACATACTTGTTTCACTTTATTAGGATTGAACATTAAAGTGGCCTTAGTTTAAATACTATATAAATTAATCCAGGATTGCATCTGTTGGTATAAATGATTCTTGAGCACCAAATACTCTGGTGTAGTAACTGGTGTAATCGAGGGGCTTAATGTACAACAGACTAGGTCACAGGTTCTTGGAGAAATAAGAACTGTTGTGAGTTCAAGGGAGTTTCTGTAGCCTATAGGTAGAAGGGTACACTGAACTGTCTATAGCCTGGTAACCTCAACTGGTTGGTAGCAGTACATGAGAATGAGGTTTATTGATTCCTTTTTGAAACAGTGGAACTGTCACACAAATTTATCAAACCATAGGAACCAAAGGGGCAGGTATCAGTATCAGAGATAGGCCAGGGACTGGGAAGCAACAGGGATACTAGCCTGTACTTGGCTTGGCAAGCTTGAATTGAATAGGAAAGCAGAGAATACCAGCAGGGGTGTTAGCTACATGTATCAGTTCCCTACATACCCTAGGCAAGACCAGCCCTATCCTTGTACAAGTTGACTGAAACCCTTAGGGAGTCAGCCCTATGAGCCATATTACCTCTATGTTCAAACCCCATGGGCAGCACATAGGACATTGGTTAGGATGGGTTGCAGAGTGTGGGATGCATGAATAGTTTTTACCTTCTGTGCATCCCCCCTTGCTCACATGTCCTGTCTAGAGCTTGGTTTAGTCCTTATAGCTGAAAGCCCTTAGATTGTAGGCATGTAGCATATTGGTTTTTACATTGAAGTGATTTTAGTATTATACTATATATCCTAAATACTTCCTGAATACATCTAGCATATAGGTTAAGAGGAGGGTTTATTCATGACTATTTGCACAGGATATTGAGGGTGCATACAATGGTCATTAATTCCAGGAAACAGGGACAACCATGTCAGGTATTTACTAATAGGATAGGCTAGGCCTAGTACCCCCCATTGAGATCAGTTGGGTCATTCAGACTAGGTACCAGGAAGAACCTATAGTAGAATACGCTGGTGTTACCTATATGTCTTTGATGTATCAGTTGACACCCATAATTGGTAGTACAACAGTACATATTGCCAGGAAACAGAGTGTGGGTATGTGCCTACAGGTTTCAGTAGCAGTCCTTGGTGATACCAAATGGGACAATTATAGACTACTGATGTTACAGTAGGAGTTTGTAGTCTATTATGTACAAGGGAACGCATGGATAGGAGAAGTGGAGTGTGATATGTGTGTTCATGACTGTGTGTGTGTGTAAATATATGAGCACCAGTTATACAGGTAGGAAGTAAAACCTGTGGGTTTCACCTGTTGTACCATATGTAGGTGTATATCTTAAGTTAGTTACTAGGTGCAGCAACACATGGTTACAGGAGTAAAGGAAGAGCAATGGGTACCAGAAAACTTGAAGAGTCATCAAATCGTATCAGTAGCAGTTGAATGATTTAATTGACTTGTTAGAAATAAATAAGGTCTTCTATACTGGAACACATGTTCCATTTTGGTCGGGGATCCCTATACCTGATACAGGATGAACATATGGGGTGCATAGGAGCAGCCTTGGGTTCTAAATACAAATAGCAGGGAAGTGGTATAGACACTGTTGTGTGTGCATCTAAGTATAAATCCCTATATACCAGCTCTGGATATCCTTACAAGAACACATGACCAGGGGCTAAGGGTCTGTAGCAATTTAGGATGTAGAAGTAATGAACTACTGATCTTTGACAGTAATGAAGTAATAATTCTAAGATTAGCGAACTATGCATGAACTGATATTTTTGTTCGCATGCAATTCCTTTGAACAATTCCTTAAATTTGTTTAATCTTCCTTCTCGTCAGAACTACACTGGTTTTCTGTATCTGTCACCAACATGTTATGCTATTTAGAAGATGTGATGTCATACTTTGTTAGTTATCAAATATCTTGGTAAATGTTCAAGGTTTGGTTGATCCTCTTAGTTGGGGATACTGCCAGTACAACAGCAAGAACAAATGTCTTTATCCCAATATCCTTTTTCTTTCAGCTGTTTGAAGGGCTTTATCCTTTGTGACATCACTTTTTTACAGCCTCAATCCAAGTCCAGTTAGACCTACTCTTAGTTTTAGTATATCTTTTAAGCAATATATTGTCATTTGTCACACGTTTAGTTTATGCCTCACTCTTTGGAGTTGTGTAACTGTGTTACTATAGTGTGGTGTACTCCAAAATACCATGTTAACTAAGGTAAAATTAGAAATAGGAAGTTGTCTAGAGACCTAACTATAGAGTAGATAGTTGATATTTTCTTCCATTATTAACACTGTAACTCCACAAAACAGGTTACTTGGACATTGACACAGATTCTGACCCGTGCCAGCAGCTCGGGACCTAAGGCAAGTATACATTGCCTTTCTATACAGCTTTATTTACATGCACTATCTTTTATTATTATCCAGTTTTCTCATATTATTTACATATATCTTTCATATCCTACTTGTATTTTATAATTGCTATATAGACTGTGTTCACAGTTAGCTGTGTCTTATTGGATGTATTCGTTTGAGACTTGATTGAGTCATGCCGTGGGTCGAGAAGTCATAAACTGAGCTGTTATACCTCCTTGTCTTAAAATCTTGAAGCTAACCTGCGAGTCCACACTAGGGGCGAGGGTTAGTGGTTATTGGTCCACACCTGCAAGTCCATACTAGGGGCGAGAGTGATGCTAACCTGCGAGTCCACACTAGGGGCAAGGGTTAGTAGTATATGGTTGACACCTGCGAGTCCACACTAGGGGCGAGGGTGATGCTAGCCTGCGCGTCCGCACTAGGGGCGAGGGCTAGTAGTTGATCATACCTGCGAGTCCACCCTAGGGGCGAGGGTTTGAGTATTTGATTTGGTTATCCGTTGACATCTTGACATGAGTTCTCTCGTCCTCGTTCAGCAGTTCATTTATGTGTAGTCAGTGTACAGATTCGTGTTTTATTCATTGCTCAGTTTTACTTGTTTATTCTGTATTTTTCTCCATGCATAATAAACTTTTAGAAAGGCTCATTTTTATGTATCTTGCTAGTCCTCTGAGGACCTGATGATCTCTTCAGGATAGCCGAGTTTGAGTCAGGAGCAGACGAGAGGTTTGAGTCAGCATCAGACCGCAGTGCTTGCAGTTG
Organism: Iris pallida; assembly: GCA_029216955.1. Lineage (NCBI taxonomy): Eukaryota > Viridiplantae > Streptophyta > Magnoliopsida > Asparagales > Iridaceae > Iris > Iris pallida. The sequence goes on along the minus strand of JANAVB010039218.1, from coordinate 31,268 downwards.
AGGTCACCTTGATTAGCAGATTGTACTCAGTTAGTTATTTCTTGTATTTCTCTATTTTCGTCTATTGGTAGTGGATTTGTGTCCACCGGACGTGACATTGATTCTTGGAGACATTCAGTTATATTCATTATTATTCAGTTCCATGTCTTATTCATTGGTCTTGGTTGTGATTTGGTTATTTATGTGGATGAGATATAGATTTCCCCCGTGATTATAGATTCAATGACTCGTGTATATTAGACAGCGTTCTACCGTTGACACTGTGGCGTAGGCTGGGCTTGGACACGTCTTGTATCCGAAAAGCTGGTGCGCATAGTGACAAATTTTTTGGTGGCCCATGCATGTCAACGTTAATCACTTTGGTTACGTCATTGTACCGTCGTGAGCCTGCGAATAGGAATAGACACTTAAGATCTCATCCACACGTCTTGACTCATTATTGTCCTCTAATCCTTGATTTCATTGAATCTTTGATTTGCATCCTGCTTGAAAATCTCTTCAATGGCTAAAGTATTTTCTTTGTTACAGTTAAGATGGACTCTCAAGACAGGAACAACGCTGCACTGAACACTCCACCGGCTACAGGAGGCTCTTTCACATACGTGACCCCACCAACACAAGGAGGCCAGCTCACTCATATAGGCAATCAGCCACAGCTCTCGAGATTCTACAGAGGCGACATTCTACCACCTCCACAGTTTCTTCCGCAGACTCCACCACCAGTACCCGGTCTGCCACCAACACCTGTCCCACTGCCAGCATAAGTTCCGCATCCAGCACGTGTTCCACACCCAGTTCCAGCCAAGCAACCAGTACCAGCGATGTACCCAGCTCCTATGATGTATCCAGCACATCCGATGTATCCAGCACCATTTCTGCCTCCGCCCCCAGCACCGGACAACGTCACACTCTTGGGGATCTTCCAGCAACAAGCCAACATGTTTTGCGATACTTTGAGAGAGGCTCTTCAGATTCGAGATGCTCCGCGACAGCGCCCTGGGACGTCCAAGCACTTCATAGACCTCCGGTTTAGGGAATTCCATGGGACCGAGGGAATTCTCTATGCTGACGAGTGGTTGGAGAACGTTGAATGATACTTGAAGATGGCCCGAGTCCCAGAAGATCTGAAGATCGAGTCAGCTAGTGGACAGCTTTTCGACATCGCACGAACGTGGTACCAAGGCGAACCCTAATTTTCTGCTCCAGACGTGACTTGGGAGGAATTCAAGCGACTATTCAAGAGGAAATTCTATCCATACATAGTGCGGGAGGCGTTGGTGAGTCAGTTCGAGCATCTAGAGCAGGGCAACCACACCGTCGACGAGTACACATCGGAGTTTTCTCGCCTCAGCCGCTTCGCGGAGAACTTGGTCAGCACCTCCGAAGACAAGGCGCGACGATTCAGAAAAAGAATATCTCACGAGATTCGTCTAGCCATCACCACCAGTCGAGCCACCACTTACGAGGAGATTCTAGAGGTCGTCCAAGCTGTAGAAGAGGAGCTGAGTCACAAGTCGAAGAGGAATCGAGATGCACTCGGAGGAGGCAGCAACCAAGCAGCACCGGCAAAACGTCCCAACATTCCAGGGAAGACACCAGCGCAGCAGTAACCATAAGCAGCCCCACGTCAAGTCCAAGATGTTCCCATCTGTCAGCATTGCTCGAAGAAAGGCCACACTCAAGAAAATTGTCGTGGCAGATTAGGGTTGTGTTGGATTTGTGGATCCAACCAACACATGTCTCACAATTGTCCGAAGAGGAACGCAAGTGCCCCATCACTACCAGCCGCAGAAGGAGGGCGAGCCTTTGCCATGATCACGAAAGATACAGTGATACCACGAGGTGCAAATGACAGAAATTTTCAGTAGATTATAGAAAAAGCATTATTAATAGGCACTATGTTTGACTTTGACTTTCGAGTATTCACAATAATTTGATAGCAGTTGAGTTAGACTTTTCATTCTAGTAGATCATGGCTCATTTAAATTTCGAGGACGAATTTTGTTTAAGGGGGGTAGAGTTGTCAACCCCTTGACCAAATTTTTCGAATTTATTAAATTTTTGTCTCATGGATAAATGGTTATGTTTTGTTTTATAATATATATCAAAAATTGGACCAACAGAGTATATTTGAACTGACAGGGGGCTTTATGAAAAAACCTAAATTTCAATTCCTATTCTAAGCCGACTCCTTTCTGTATTCAAAATCTCCGAGTAGGGGATAGATTCAAATCTATAAGAATCAACCGAGATTGATTTGAATAAAGGATCTCCCTATCCATTTCTCTTTGACCTATGCCAAACCCTACCTATTTATAAGGATAAGGTGGCAGCCGAACTCTCCTCCATTGACGAGAGTAGCATCATCTAATCTTGGAGGACTCTTTCCTGTGTTCGACACCAACCCTTGTGTCGATCACCAACCAATTGCCAACAAGCGCTGCCGAGCCTGTCAGGTAATCCTGCCTCAAATTTCAACTATGCTTTTATGCCTAATACTGTTCAATATAATGGCTAATAGAGTTTTTTGTCATAACAAATAAGGTATCACAGGCTAGCAATCATAGATGTGTATTTATGTCAGAAGTATGGTAAGGCATTGGCTTGTATAAAGGGAATTGCTAGACTAAGATGAGTGTCTAATAGAATATCCTAAGCAAACCTTGGTACAACATAGGCTCTGACTTGGTTGGGAGAATACTCTAGGTAGTTACACCACGTGATTAGTATTTAGAGGTATCAGTGACCAGGAGGAAGAGGATCCTGGCAACAGGGTCACCACTTGTCCCGAGTACTGTGCTTGGCAGAGCAGAGTAGCCCTTTCACCATAGTCTATGGTGTCTAACCCAACCAAATTTTCTGATATCCAATGGATACTTTATGTTTGACTTTCCAAGGTACTCAATTGGTAATGAAATAAGGACAACCCCTTATTTAGGCCAGGTACCCATATGTCCAGCTTGCATCTGACATGTCCCTTTCTCTTTGATTCACTGCTTTTACTCATGACCTGGATGATCAGTCCATTGCTGCTGTTCAGTCCACATTAACTCTTTAGTATCAGACGTTGCACTTCATTATAGTCTTTGGCATGATGCATATATATATATTATATTTCTTGATATTTGAACAATATCACATACTTGTTTCACTTTATTAGGATTGAACATTAAAGTGACCTTAGTTTAAATACTATATGAATTAATCCAGGATTGCATCTGTCACGACCCGCTCCCGAATAATCGGACACGAGTCGGATACGCCCAGCCTTCGTCGTTAGACATGACGAAGTAAGTTGTACCAAGCTAGGGAAATCTAACCAGATAAACATAAATGTGCACAATCACAGCATCTATACACAATCCCAGAAAGATCACCATAATCCACAAATCCATATATCACAAAGGTACCAGAGTCAACAGGAATGGAATATGCTATGAACTCTAAAAACAATATCTAAGAGTAAGCTAAGTAGTCTAAACCTGAAGCCTCTAGCTAAGTCATGTCTCCATCCTGCTCAGCTAAGATCCCGGGCTCTGGCCCATAGGGTTGAACAATATCCTGAAAGTACACCTGCAACTTATCTAATCAGGAGCGGAGCAAAGTACAGTTCTAGGTAATGAAACAGAACATCATCATATAGAAATGAGTACAGGAGAACATAAAATATAAAGTACAGGGAAAGAACATAAAAGTACAGGAATGTAAAGTACAGAAAATAAAGTACAGGAATGTAAACCATGAACCTGAAGTACAAGACATGACATGTGCACAATGTTTGAAATACAACTAGCCTATGTGACCGGCTGGGGTGAGTACAGGAATATGTACATGAGTATATGAATATCGGTACGGCTTAGGACCCACGTGCACAGTGCGAGGCCTAAGCTATCTATATGAATTTTAGAACCGGGGTTTGGTCACATAGCTAGTGTATTTCCCTTCTTCGACACAAGTAAGTACAAGAACAGGAAGTATAAGGGTACAAGATATCGTGTCACAACGTGTCATCAAGAGAAGTACAAGATATATAAATGCACAAAACCATAGAAAGTACTTGCGTTGCTCCGGGTGATTAAGGGTAGAAAATAGATCTGTAAGTCCACCTGAATATAGATATAAGTTGGTTAATCATGATTAATTAGTTACTAGCTATATCTATGATAAATCCTATAAATGATTTAGTTCTCTATTTAGAAAGGCCAAAGGTCTAAAGTCTGGTTCCTGATCAACCTTTGTAACAATTATTAGAAAACCTTAGAATTATAAGTTAGCTTAAATTAGTTTGTTTATAAATACTACCATAAGTTATATGGTAAACTAACATCAATATTTTCAATGCAATAAACACCACTGCACCAATCAACCAGTACCCTAACTATATACAAAGACAGACCACCTACTGCAGCCCATTAATCCAAATTCTCTTTTATTTGGATGAGTATGCAACTCACCCAACAGCAAAGTCTCTAAGAACATAATGTAAAGTTAAACCCTTATAAAAAACCATGCATCACATCTAGTCTCCATTCAAAGTTCTCAAAAACCAACAGTTCACCCAACTTATGCAGCTCAGTTTATCATTCAAATTATACAGCAAGAAGTTAAAATAGAGTTCCTTCATGAAATGGAACTCAACACTTCAAAAATAACGGCTATCTCCTTCCCTTTGCAAATAGCAACCCCCGTACAGACTTCACGTGCCTTTGAGTTCAGTCGGCTACTAGCATCCGAACCCCGTGGAGGACATGATCTATCCTAGGACACAAACTGCTTGAACCATGAATTTATATCGGCACTGACACACGATCGCCCTATAATCAATTTTCATTCAAGAATGCACTCAAGACAAAAAGAAATTCGGTCACAAAGGAGGAGAAGAATACCTGAGAATGAATCTGTAGAACGAATCTCAATTCCAAGAAGTCGGACACGGTCCTCGCGTATCCAGATTGTTGTTGCACCTATTTGGATAGAACGTCGAGCAGTTAAAGCTCAGTAAAATTATACTACGATGCCGAGCTTCCTTTGTTTCATTTGAAACTTAGGAATGCCAGAGCACAACAAGAATCCCTAGAGATCGATACTTCACTCAAACCTAGTAAGAATTAGCGAAAAATCTGATCAGTTCCATGAAGTAGAACCTCATTTCATCAATGAAGCTCCACCAAAACCAATTCAACACAATTGCTACAAAAATCAGTCGGAGACGACTTACCTAAACTCAATTTTGCAGATATCTCAGTTGCTGGCTCGTTCGATTTCGATCTTGATTCGATCAGGTCCAATCGATCTAGGACGAACGATCGTTTGATGAAGCCGATCGATCAATTCAAGAAGACTCCAGATCTGATCTCAGGATCCAACGAAAATGGAAAAGAATTAGGAATCGAACAAGTTCCTACAAGAAATTAGAGTGCTCACCTACGAAACGTGATATGGGCAAGGAATCGGTAGAGAGAACCGACAGGAGTTGAAGATCCTCCGCTGGGACTGGATCACCTCGTCGTCGTCAATTCCGAGAGCTACGAGCTCTGCTACGAGAAGCCTCTGCTGGAGTATGGCGTTGTCATCACCGTGCCTATTCACCGAAGGAGATGGTAGCCATCGATGCCATGATCCACTCTTCAAGAACATAGGGTTGGTAGAAAATTTTGAGAGGAAAGGATGAAGAAGGAACGATGGAGCTTCCTCTTCTTTTGGAAAGAAAGTATAGAAATGAAAGGACAAAGGAAAATATCCTGGTGTGATTGTTGTTGTTTAAATAGAAAGTTCCACTCGTGCACTGAGTTGATTTGGAGGAAAAAAATTTGAAAGATGGAAATTACATTTGAAATTTTGTTTCAGGCACATGTTCAGTTAGTTGGGAATTAGCTGGCTAGTTGTTGGAAAACCAAATAAACATTTGTCCATTCGACAAAGAGACAGGCCCAAAGGGCCAAGGACCAAGGCCCAAGGATTGAATAAATCATAGAAGAGTACTTAATCTATTTAAAATAAAATCACTAATCTTTCTAATTATAAAATTTACCAAATCACTAATCGTTATTTTATTTAGAGGAAGGTGGGGTTACAAATCTCCCCCCCTTAAAATAATTTCGTCCTCGAAATTTCAGGGGACAACATACTCTATTAAATTCAAATCAAAATAATAGTTCTCAATCACAACTTTTATTAAAACTAAAATTTTTTATTGAAAAACAAAATACAATCATTCAAACAAGCTAGGATAGCGCTCCCGTATCTCATCCTCGCGCTTCCATGTGGACTCTCCTGGAGAGTGGTACCTCCACATGACTTTGACAAATGGGACTGTCTAGTTCGCAGTTACTTCTTTCTTCGGTCAAGGACCTCCACCGGCTGCTCCAATTAGGTCAAACTCGGGCCCATCTCTAGCTCTGAGTAGTCAACGATATGGCTAGGATTAGAATATAGCAACAGAGATGGGACACGTGGAAGACATCATGTATCCCCTCCAGGCTAGCAGGAAGTACTAGTTGATATGCAACCTCGCCAATCCGTACGGCCACGTCGAGGGGACCAATGTATCTGGGACTGAACTTCCTGCTTCTGTCAAATCGGATAAAGCTTCTGGTCGGCGAGATCTTTAGGAACACCATGTCTCAACTACTCAAGAGGTCGTCTGCTACTGCACTTCCATTGCTTCTGTCGATCCTGTGTAACCCTATGACGCTCTGAGCCTTGAGACCAAGTACACACAAGAAGTTGAATAAATACGCTTTGACAACGATCGGGGATCAAACAGGCACGAGGTGGAGTGAATTTTCGATTACGACTTAGAGGAGAAAACCATAACGACACGATCTTTTTAAGCATGATCAATTTTAAAAGTTTAACACAACTGAACTAGAACAAGATATGAAGATCATGGTTTAGACAAAATGTGATAATACAAGCACAAGTGATAAAAAAATTTGGTAGGACGGAATCAAATCTAGCAGGATGTATATATTGAGAAAATCAAATGTTTCAACGATAAAATACAAGAAGAGGAAGTTTGCAAGGGTTAATTGAGAAAACGTAAAAAATACCCAGGAGGTATTAGTATCAAATCAGGATGAGCGTGCAAGGATTTGTGATTTTTGGAATATCAATAATTATATAAAAATGGGATATAGTCTCTATGGTGTCCGGGAACATAAAACCATTTGAAGTCACTTTACCTAGAATCCCTGCCTTGCCAATGTACATCTGACTGCAGTAAACTTTTGGTTCCATGACTCAAATAACGATATGCTACCGAACACTCTACCGACTTATCCATTTCAAACAAATATAAACGAAATAACTCAATGAATCAAAATATGAAGAATTTAGGACAAAGTCTTAATAATACCCAAAAACCGACAAATACCTAAAATTATTTCAAATTAAAGTTTCTGCCTTGCCAGTGCACAGCTGGCTGCAGTGAACCCTCAGTCTTCGTAATCCAGATAATGGCTGCAGTACACAACTATGACGCCCTAGTAGGTCATCAAGTAGTCTTTCGACCTTATCCATCGGAATTTCAAAAGAGTTTCAAGGAATTCAAAATGAGTTCTCATAGTCCAAGTCACAAGAAAGGTGATGTTTCTTGTCCTTTAGAAAATAAGAAGTTTTACTAGGCGCCAAGAATCAACAAAAGATTCAACAATGAGTAGTGGGTACTAAAAGGACAACCAAGGAGATTTTAAGTCTCGAACAGGGAACGAAGTTTCGAATAGTAACCGAAATCTCAATAAAATTTGAAATGATAACAAGACTACGTATATAGAACGTTATCCCGAATAGATAACAGAGTCTCGAAGGGTGAACAGAGGTAAGGTATGGAATAGAAACAACATCTTGAAGTAAGAAGCAAAATCTTGAATCGGAAACAGAGTTTAACAAACTCTCGAATAACAACGAAATCTCGAACAGATTTCGAATGGAAAACGAAATCCCCAATAGAATACAAGGTCATAAATGGAAAGTAATTATCGAATAGGAAATCTCAAACAAGAAGCAAGACCACGGATAGTGAATAAAAACCAAGTGTCAATTAGTGAATATGAAAGCAGCATCGAATTGTGGATATGAAATAAGCAAAATTTCAAATAGAAGACACGGTTGAAACAAAGTCGTAAACAGAACAATTTCTCAAATAGAAAACAAGCCACGAATAGGAGACAAAATTTCATATAAGGAACAAGTCAAAACCTCATATTTGAAACGAAGTTTTTAAACAATATTTTGAATCGTGAATAGAAGCAATATCGATTAGGAATCAAATTCCAATCATGTCCCGAATAGAAAACTGAACCTCGAGTAGGAAACAAAATTTATGAATTGTAACAAGTTCTGAATAGGAAACAAAATTTTCAAATAAAAGCCAAAATAGAAGACAAGGTCATGCATAGTGAACAAGGTATCTAATAGTAAACATGAAACAAACCTTGAACGATAAAAACATAATCTTGAATAGATGCTGGGGTTTCGAATAGGAAACAGGTTCTTTAGAATAGGAAACTTCATCTCGAATAGGAGCAGAGTTACGAACAAGATTCTAGAATAGGAAACAATCTCTCGAAATATATCTCGAATAGCAACCAAGGTACCAGAATAGAAAACAAAGTCTAACAATCATTGAATAGAAAACAAAGGAGTTTTAAGAAATGATCTAGGTGCTAAGACTGGATTGTGAACCACGATCCATGGGTTTCTCCAACTATGCAAGAGAAACCTTCGGTCTTCAGTCTGCCTTTAGTGTTCCTCCGGGACTATAATTGCTTCAACTTCTTCAGCTGTCCTTATGTAGACTGGTCCTTGCGGTAGTGCTCCATATGATTGCGGAATCTGGAGAGGCGGGTTCCCTTATTGTGGTCCTGGTGCTCCTCGTGCTTGTCCATGGGTAGTACGATCAGCGATCTCCAAGCAATCCTTGACTTGGTGGGCAGAAGATTCACAGAACAGGCAGAGTCCGAGCCTCTTGCGATACTCCTCGAAGCGATGTCTTGGATGGCGGCAGAAAGCACAAATGGCCATCATCTGAGTCTGAATCTGATGATGCAGCTAAAGAGGCGCTGTGTGAGTGTGGCGACGCTTTGCGGATCCATAGTTGCCATCTCCGTCATAAGTCTTTCTGTCTCTCCTGAGCTTCATCTTTCCATCTCGTTCTATTGTCTGTGCTATAATCTGGATCTCCTGGCCGGTGGCTCCAATCTTCAGAGGAGTCGGGTCCTCAGAGACTTGGATGATCTTCAGTGGCGGCTCCAGGTTCTCGATATGCTCCTCGGTGCGAGATATGCGCTCAATGTCGGGGAAGTCCAAGGATCCGAGAGTCTAGAAATCAGAAGTACTTCCTGGCTCAAAGAGCGCATCTACAATTCTGGCTTGGAAAAGGATGGCATGCTCCCTCTGGTTGTCAAGGTACTCCTGAAACATCTCCATCAACTGCGTACTACCCATAGGGATAGTATGTCGATAGAAGGTAATGGAAGCTCGAAGCCCTCAAGTGTAGGTGGATCAACCATTCCGGTGTCGCGTGCTTTGAATTATCTGAAAAACAAAAAACTGTTAAAATGTCCTAACCTAAAAACAATAAGTGTTTATAGAATATTAATATACCCGATGTACCCGATTTCCTATGATGTAATCAAGTCTCCCAATAGTACACTAATACCTAGGTACTATTAGGATAGACCTGCATGAGCCACCACTAAAAACATGCCACGACCCGCTCCCGAATAATCGGACACGAGTCGGACACGCCCAGCCTTCGTCGTTAGACACGACAAAGTAAGCTGTACCAAGCTAGGGAAATCTAACCAGATAAACATAAATGTGCACAATCAAAGCATCTATAAACGATCCCAGAAAGATCACCATAATCCACAAATCCATATATCATAAAGGTACCAGAGTCAACAGGAATGGAATATGCTATTGTAAACCTCCTAAAATTTCACTACATTTTTTATATATATTTGTTTCCTGCAGATATTTATACGACAAGTGAGAGTACGTACATACGTGATATTTATTTATTTAGTTATTTTACATAAATAGTTTATTTTAGGTTTCGTAAATATAGAAAATAGTTTTGTTTTCGAAATACATAAAAAGTAAATAATTTGTATATAAATATTTTTTTGCAAAAATTTAGTCAAATGTTTTATTTTCATTACTATAAAAATGCTTTTTATTTATATAAGTATAGGTAATGATTTAAGAAATGATATTTTTCTCTTTTTTTATGTACTATACTTGAAAAATATGTTTTATGTAAAATATTAATTGCATGCGAGTACATGAAATTCAATACATGTATATATTTTAAATTTTCAAAATTATTTTAGTAATTATTTTAATTTATTAAAAAGGTATTTCAAATAGTCAAATATTTATTGTAATTTTCAAAATTATTTATTATTATTTTTATATTATTTATAAAAATTTATTTTGAATTTCTCTATTTCATTAAACTTATTATGGGTATTTAAATTTGAAATTTTCTTATTACTTTTAATATGCTTAATTTAAATATGGAAGTATTCAATATTAAATTTGGATTTGAATATATACAGATTTAATTCGAAATTGGATTGGATTTGGATTTCGATTGAATCGGTTTTAAATTGATTAAAATTTAAAAGTGAGATATCAAAAGGGGGTTTGTAACTATCATAATCCTTATCTAAATAGTAGCATCCACCTCCTATATAAGGAAGGAGAGGCTCATTATTCTCTGTTCCATTAATTTTCTCCACCTACAAATATATTTGTGCATCGTTTCCATGCACATCAAGCCATATCCATTCACTTCTATTTTTCATCCATATTGATTAATGTTCTCATTAAAGAAATTCTCTTTTTCCTTCCATCTATTTTCTCTTATCACAAATTCTTACTATCCTTTTACCGATCAACCAAGTCCGTCTATCCTAGTAGTCCTTAAATTTCGAGTACGAAAACTTTCAAAGGTGGGTAGATTTGTAACTCATCTTCCCGAAATTATTATTTTTTTAAATTATATCTATATATTTTAATTTTGTGTTTAAAAGTAATTTTCGAAGAAATTTTGTAAAAGATATTTTGTGATTAATTTTGTTACCAAAAACTAGTTTTAAATTAATGGTTTGAAATAATGTTTCTAAAAAAATATTCTCGAATTTTTTATTTGAAATATAAAATATGTTTTTATTATTTTTGGTCTTCTAAAAATTGATTTTCAAAAAAAATTGAGCGATAAAAGGTTTTTTTCTATTTATTTTTAAATAAAGATTTGGATTTATAAAAGTAAATTTTATAATATTTGATGACATCGAGTATTATTTTGATATGTTAATCAGTTATTTGATTATATTTGAATTTATTTAAATTATCTTGATGGTTATCAACTATACTTTAAATTATGTTGATAATTTAAATATTGTTTAAAATACTTACGATGACTAATTGGAGCATTACGATTTGTCTAATCTAGATTTGAAATATTATTTGATTAAATAATTTATTATTTGATTTAAATTATTTTGATAAATATTAGATATTATTTTAAAGTTATTATGTTGAGTTTGATTTGGATTTGGATTCATATGATTTGAATTATTTGATAATATAGAATAATACTTAAAGTTATTATGGTGATCATTTAAAGGATTGCAATCAAACTAATTTGTTTTTAAATAATTTATTTGATTTAAATTTATGGGAAGATTTATCCATTAGAAATTCTTATCCTATTGGAATCATATCTAGCATTAATTAGATCGTTTCTTATTTAAACCAATCATATTCCTATCCAAATTAGTTGGTAATCATAATCATCCTTATTAATTTAGTTCTAATACTATCATAATTTGCTAATTGCTAGCCATTATATATATCTATCGAATCTATCAATAAAATCATCTTTCAAACCATCCTTATCAAAAAATTTCTTTTTTTTCGTCATAAATTCAGCCTCAATTTTTAAAGGTTGCAGCAACTTCGAATGACCATAACTCCCAACTCCGGACTCCGTTTGACTTCCAGTTTTTTTGTTGGAATCGTATTGAGGTATATATTCTGAATAAAATTTCTATTTTCATAAATTTGAAACTTAATTTTCTAGAAAATTTTTGAAGTGTCAGTTGTCCAAAATCTGACACGTTTTAGTATTTCTGAGATTCTGGGAGAACCAGGAATCAGAATCACAAACCGTTTGAAGTTTCGAAATGCTGACAGAAAAATACACATCATATATTTTTTCCAAAAATTTTCCAGAATATTTTATTTTTGCTTTTTATTTTAGAAATTTGTCACATCGTTTGAGTTCATCTTGTGTAGCCCTGTGACTATTCTGTACCCAACGGGATTGTCGGTTTTATCAGCAAGGACCTCAGGCAAGATACCTTGCCATTTGTTGTTTATTTATTTTAGCGCATATCTCATACATTATTCATTATTTTCTTTATGCAAAATAAACTGTGATACATGGCATAAACTGTTAGAACTTACTGTTCAGTTATATTTCCTGCTATGTATTATTTTTCTTACATATTAAACTTAGAGTTAAGGGACCACCTTTGTGTGTTGCATTCATAGGCCTTAACACATTTATACCACGTTGTTGTGAGTCACATATAGGACTCGGACATGCGTGATTGGCTGGCCACCAGTACGTATAAGCCGTGCGTTAGGAAATAACTGCTAATAGAATTGCATGCTAGAAGACTTAGCAGTTATGAGTTGACATTGGGCAGGGAGAACATGATTGAAAGTTGACTACCACCCTATCTATCGTAGACTCGCTCGCTACTGAGGAACGATAGGTAAACTATATGCTATAGACTCGCTCGATACTGAGGAATAGTATATGGTGTTGTGACTCGCTACTGAGGTACTGCATTCGCATTTTCCTGACTTGACCCGGTAGTCATGCGACCATGAACTGTTCTTAAAACTGTATTCACTTAGAACAGTTAGGCTACCTTATCCGTTAGGTATGAGTACTTTTGGTTTGGGTACCTATATCTGACCGTAGCTTGGAACAATAACTTGTCGCAGAATAGTTCATCACATCTTGTCCTTGTTTGGTTGTAGGAGTGACTTACTACTTCAATGAGAAGGTATTGAACCTTGCTGGGGTCCGGATACCATATTGGATTCATAGCATGGGAAGATACATCTCCGGGAATTAGTTTACCATCTCCTGTCATTGTTTGGTTGGGGGGATGGTAAGCTAGTTCAATAGGTATGTATTGGACCATATTATAATTCAATTGACTTATTTATTTGAGCAATATTTATTCAGTTTGTATGGCATGATATTATATGTCTTGTTACGTCCCTCTGAGGACCTGGTTATCTTGTCAGGTGTATGCTCTTGTCTTTCGCAGGTGTTCTAGCTCTAGCAGTGATCATCGCTATTTCTTCAAGGATGATTGCACTTGGATCGTCTTCGCTTCGCTCGCCAAAATTATTCTTTTGTATATCATGTATTTCTTTTCATTGTTGGTAGTGGATTTGTCTCCGCCCAACTACATGTACCAATGACAATTCTTAGTTAATTATATGATATCTTTTATTCATTTATTTGTGTGGATGAGATTAGTTATGGTTCTACTGTATTTTACAGCTTATGTATTCATACGAGGTTTCCATATATTGGAGTGTACTTCGTATGCATACAGTTGGCATGACTACGTTCCTAGTCCTACGTATTTTGGGACTGGGGCGTTACATGTTTTTTGTGGTAGCCCATGCAGGTCAAGATAAATTGTTTGGTTACTTTATCGTACCAAAGCAAGCCTGGGAATAGGATTAGAAGTCTAGGATCTCATCCACATACTTGACCTCTTTCCTCGATTCCATATTCGAACTATCGTCCGACTCATCGACTGCATCTTGCTGGATTCCTTCTATCATTATTCTTATCTTCTCTTCGTGCTTGCTAGAGGTTAGGAAGGTGATCCCTACTAGTTAGACGTGTTACTTTTGTCCCCAAAACACCATTAGTTTAATTTTTAAGTTGGGTAGAATGCCTTATGACCTAGCAATCCCTTTGTCCTTGTGATCTTTATTAGCAAGTTTACTTAAATTTTAGAATTTAAAGGACCCTAACCCATCTAGCCAACAAAGGACTTGGACAAGAAGACTATAGGACAACTGTATAGAGACCAACATAGGATACAACTTAGAGTCTTAAGGAGTTTGAACTAATTCTACTCTATTTTAATCTTAATCTTGCGTGCCTATATTTTTACTATCTAGACTAATGATACTAATGTAGCCTAGTTTTTGCAAGCTCAATTCTTTATCAAGCTTGTTCATGATATATATTATTAGAGGCCTCCGCTAACGTATTGTCTACTCAGAACCGGTGCATGATGGTCTGATCAACCTAGTGCACTTTGGTTCGTTTATATCTATCGTTCTACGTGGATGGAGACATAGCTAAACTTGCCCTCTAGAGTCCCATACGCGACTGCCTTGGAAACTCTTTTTGAATTATTCGGTCGGCTTTGAACCACGTATTCATATTCGATAACGCCTCCTTCGAACTCTATATTGCTTTTGCCTTCAACTATTTTAAAAGGACGAAGGTGTTATACTAGAACTTCCTATCGACTATGACTATTCTCACTCGACGTTGTTATATCTTCATCCTAAACTACTCGTCCATTTCTCGGCCCTATCATGACCTTCTAATCACTTAAATTAAGAGTGAATCTAATCGTTCTCCTAAGAACCAAATCTTAAAGGTCTCTAAGTTATTCCTCTTGATACCGTAGTATTGTGTGTTATCTTGATTAAACTTTAACCTGATCATTTTCCTTCTGACGTTAGTTAGTCATATCTATGATTTATGTCGTCATTATTTAAAATTGCATGCATATTTGTATTGAACGTTGTTTCTTTGTCTCGTCCAGTGACTTGATCATATCTATTACCGATATACCCATGTGACCGTCTCATCCACCCCCTATTATTCTTAATTTCGAGGACGAAATTCTTGTAAGTTTGGTAGGATGTAAACCCCCTAAAATTCCACTACATTTTTTATATATATTTGTTTCATGCAGATATTTATACGACAAGTGCGAGTACGTACATACGTGATATTTATTTATTTAGTTATTTTACATAAATAGTTTATTTTAGGTTTCGTGAATATAGTAAATAGTTTTGTTTTCGAAATACATAAAGAGTAAATAATTTGTATATAAATATTTTTTCGCAAAAATTTAGTCAATTTTTTTATTTTCATTACTATAAAAATGCTTTTTATTTATACAAGTATAGGTAATGATTTAAGAAATGATATTTTTCTCTTTTTTATGTACTATACTGGAAAAATATGTTTTATGTAAAATATTAATTGCATGCGAGTACATGAAATTCAATTCATGTATATATTTTAAATTTTCAAAATTATTTTAGTAATTATTTTAATTTATTAAAAAGGTATTTCAAATAGTCAAATATTTATTATAATTTTCAAATTTATTTATTATTATTTTTATATTATTTATAAAAATTTATTTTGAATTTCTCTATTTTATTAAGCTTATTATGGGTATTTAAATTTGAAATTTTCTTATTACTTTTAATATGCTTAACTTAAATATGGAAGTATTCAATATTAAATTTGGATTTGAATATATACAGATTTAATTCGAAATTGGATTGGATTTGGATTTGGATTTGGATTGAATCGGTTTTAAATTGATTAAAATTTAAAAATTAGATATCAAAAAGGGGTTTGTAACTATCATAATCCTTATCTAAATAGTAGCATCCACCTCCTATATAAGGAAGGAGAGGCTTATTCTCTGTTCCATTAATTTTTTCCACCTACAAATGTTTTTGTGCATCGTGTCCATGCACATCAAGCCATATCTATTCACTTCTATTTTTCATCCAAATTGATTAATGTTCTCATTAAAGAAATTCTCTTTTCCCTTCCATCTATTTTCTCTTATCACAAATTCTTACTATCCTTTTACCGATCAACCAAGTCCGTCTATCCTAGTAGTCCTTAAATTTCGAGTACAAAAATTTTCAAAGGTCCGTAGATTTGTAACTCATCTTCCCAAAATTATTATTTTTTTAAATTATATCTATATATTTTAATTTTGTGTTTAAAAGTAATTTTTGAAGAAATTTTGTATAAGATATTTTGTGATTACTTTTGTTACCAAAAACTAGTTTTAAATTAATGGTTTGAAATAATGTTTCTAAAAAAATGTTCTCGAATTTTTTATTTGAAATATAAAATATGTTTTTATTATTTTTGGTCTTCTAAAAATTGGTTTTAAAAAAAATTGAGCGATAAAAGGTTTTTTTTTGTCTATTTATTTTTAAATAAAGATTTGGATTTATAAAAGTAAGTTTTATAATATTTGATGACATCGAGTATTATTTTGATATGTTAATAAGTTATTTGATTATATTTGAATTTAATTAAATTATCTTGATGGTTATCAACTATACTTTAAATTATGTTGATAATTTAAATATTGTTTAAAATACTTACGATGACTAATTGGAGCATTACGATTTGTCTAATCTAGATTTAAAATATTATTTGATTAAATGATTTATTATTTGATTTAAATTATTTTGATAAATATTAGATATTATTTTAAAGTTATTATGTTGAGTTTGATTTGGATTTGGATTCATATGATTTGAATTATTTGATAATATAAAACAATACTTAAAGTTATTATGGTGATAATTTAAAGAATTGCAATCAAATTGATTTTTTAAAATAATTTATTTGATTTAAATTTATGGGAAGATTTATCCATTAGAAATTCTTATCCTATTGGAATCATATCTAGCATTAATTAGATCGTTTCTTATTTAAACCAATCCTATTCCTATCCAAATTAGTTGTAATCATAATCATCCTTATTGATTTAGTTCTAATCCTATCATAATTTGCTAATTGCTAGCCATTATATATATCTATCGAATCATCTTTCAAACCATCCTTATCAAAAATTTCTCTTTTTTCGTCATAAATTCAGCCTCAATTTTTAAAGGTTGTAGCAACTTCGAATGACCATAACTCCCAACTCCGGACTCCGTTTGACCTCCAGTTTTTTTTGTTGAAATCGTATTGAGGTATATTTTCTGAATATAAATATTATTTTCATAAATTCGAAATTTAATTTTCTGGAAAATTTGTGAAGTGTCAGTTGTCCGAAATCTGACACATTTTAGTATTTTTTGAGATTCTGGGAGAACCAGGAATCAGAATCACGAACCGTTTGAAGTTTCGGAATGCTGACAGAAAAATACACATCATATTTTTCCCAAAAAAAATTCAGAATATTTTATTTTTGGTTTTTATTTTAGAAGTTTGTCACATCGTCTGAGTTCATCTTGTGTAGCCCTGTGACTATTCTGTACCCAATGGGATTGTCGGTTTCACCAGCAAGGACCTCAGGCAAGATACCTTGCCATTTGTTGTTTATTTATTTTAGCGCATATCTCATACATTATTCATTATTTTCTTTATGCAAAATAAACTGTACATACATGGCATAAACTGTTAGAACTTACTGTTCAGTTATATTTCCTGCTATGTATTATTTTTATTACACATTAAACTTAGAGTTAAGGGACCACCTTTTTGTGTTGCATTCATAGGCCTTAACACATTTATACCACGTTGTTGTGAGTCACATATAGGACTCGGACATGCGTGATTGGCTGGCCACCAGTACGTATAAGCCGTACGTTAGGAAATAACTGCTAATAGAATTGCATGCTAGAAGACTTAGCAGTTATGAGTTGACATTGGACAGGGAGACATGATTGAAAGTTGACTACCACCCTATCTATCGTAGACTCGCTCGCTACTGAGGAACGATAGGTAGACTATATGCTATAGACTCGCTCGATAATGAGGAATATTATATGGTGTTGTGACTCGCTACTGAGGTACTGCATTAGCATTTTTCTGACTTGACCCGGTAGTCATGCGACCATGAACTGTTCTTAAAACTGCATTCACTTAGAACAGTTAGGCTACCTTATCCGTTAGGTATGAGTACTTTTGGTTTGGGTACTTCTATCTGACCGTAGCTTGGAACAATAACTTGTCACGGAATAGTTCATCACATCTTGTCCTTGTTTGGTTGTAGGAGTGACTTACTACATCGATGAGAAGGTATTGAACCTTGTTGGGGTCCAGATACCATATTGGATTCATAGTATGGAAAGATACATCTCCGTGAATTAGTTTACCATCTCCTGTCCTTATTTGGTTATAGGGATGGTAAGCTAGTTCAATAGGTGTGTATTGGACCATGTTATAATTCAATTGACTTATTTATTTGAGCAATATTTATTCAGTTTATATGGCATGATATTATGTGTCTTGTTATGTCCCTCTAAGGACCTGGTTAACTTACCAGGTGTGTACTCTTGTCTTTCGCAGGTGTCCTAGCTCTAGCAGTAATCATCGCTATTTCTTCGAGGATGATTGCACTTGGATCGTCTTCGCTTCGCTCGCCAAAATCATTCTTTTGTATATCATGTATTTCTTTTCATTGTTGGTAGTGGATTTGTCTCCGCCCAATTACATGTACCAATGACAATTCTTAGTTAATTATATGATATCTTTTATTCATTTATTTGTGTGGATGAGATTAGTTATGTTTCTACTGCATTTTACAGCTTATGTATTCATACGAGGTTTCCATATATTGGAGTGTACTTCGTATGCATACAGCTGGCATGACTACGTTCCTAGTCCTACATATTTTGGGACTGGGGCGTTACATATTTTTTGTGGTAGCCCATGCAGATCAAGATAAATTATTTGGTTACTTTACCTACCAAGCAAGCCTGCGAATAGGATTAGAAGTCTAGGATCTTATCCACATACTTGACCTCTTTCCTCGATTCCATATTCGAACTATCGTCCGACTCATCAACTGCATCTTGCTTGATTCCTTCTATCATTATTTTTATCTCCTCTTCGTGCTTGCTAGAGGTTAGGAAGGTGATCCCTACTAGTTAGACGTGTTACTTTTGTCCCCAAAACACCATTAGTTTAATTTTTAAGTTGGGTAGAATACCTTATGACCTAGCAATCCCTTTGTCCTTGTGACCTATATTAGCAAGTTTACTTAAATTTTAGAATTTAGAGGACCCTAACCCATCTAGCCAACCAGGGACTTGGACAAGAAGACTATAGGACAACTGTATAGAGACCAATATAGGATACAACTTAGAGTCTTAAGGAGTTTGAACTAATTCTACTCTATTTCAATCATCATCTTGTGTGCCTATATTTTTACTATCTAGACTAATGATGCTAATGTAGCCTAGTTTTGGCAAGCTCAATTCTTTATCAAGCTTGTTCATGATATATGTTATTAGAGGCCTCCGCTAACGTATTGTCTACTCAGAACC
This sequence comes from Iris pallida, assembly GCA_029216955.1. Taxonomy (NCBI): domain Eukaryota; kingdom Viridiplantae; phylum Streptophyta; class Magnoliopsida; order Asparagales; family Iridaceae; genus Iris; species Iris pallida. The sequence continues at coordinate 11,870 of JANAVB010039218.1, read as the reverse complement.
GGTGCATGATGGTCTGATCAACCTAGTGCACTTTGATTCGCTTTTATCTATCGTTCTACGTGGATGAACATAGCTAAACTTGCCCTCTAGAGTCCCATTCGCGATTGCCTTGTTAACTCCTTTTGAATTATTCGGTCGCCTTTGAACCACGTATTCGTATTCAATAACGCCTCATTCGAACTCTATATTGCTTTCGCCTTCAACTATTTTAGAAGGACGAAGGCGTTATACTAGAACTTCCTATCGACTATGATCATTCTCACTCGATGTTGTTATATCTTTATCCTAAACTACTCGTCCTTTTCTCGGCCCTATCATGACCTTCTAATCACTTAAATTAGGAGAGAATCTAGTCGTTCTCCTAAGAACCAAATCTTAAAGGTCTCTAAGTTATTCCTCTTGATACCGTACTATTGTGTGTTATCTTGATTAAACTTTAACCCTAATTATTTTCCTTCTGACGTTAGTTAGTCATATCCATGATTTATGTCGTCATTATTTGAAATCGCATGCATGTTTGCATTGAACGTTGTTTCTTTGTCTCGTCCAGTGACTTGATCGTATCCATTACCGATATACCCATGTGACCGTCTCACCCACCCCCTATTATTCTTAATTTCGAGGACGAAATTCTTGTAAGTTGGGTAGGATGTAAACTCCCTAAAATTTTACAACATTTTTTTTTATATATATTTGTTTCATGCAGATATTTATACTACAAGTGCGAGTACGTACATACGTGATATTTATTTATTTAGTTATTTTACATAAATAGTTTATTTTAGGTTTCGTAAATATAGTAAATAGTTTTGTTTTCGAAATACATAAAGAGTAAATAATTTGTATATAAATATTTTTTCGCAAAAATTTAGTCAAATGTTTTATTTTCATTACTATAAAAATGCTTTTTATTTATACAAGTATAGGTAATGATTTAAGAAATGATATTTTTCTCTTTTTTTATGTACTATACTGGAAAAATATGTTTTATGTAAAATATTAATTGCATGTGAGTACATAAAATTCAATTCATGTATATATTTTAAATTTTCAAAATTATTTTAGTAATTATTTTAATTTATTAAAAAGGTATTTCAAATAGTCAAGTATTTATTGTAATTTTCAAAATTATTTATTATTATTATTATATGATTTATAAAAATTTATTTTGAATTTCTCTATTTTATTAAACTTATTATGGGTATTTAAATTTGAAATTTTCTTATTACTTTTAATATGCTTAATTTAAATATGGAAGTATTCAATATTAAATTTGGATTTGAATATATACAGATTTAATTCTAAATTGGATTGGATTTGGATTTGGATTGAATCGGTTTTAAATTGATTAAAATTTAAAAGTGAGATATCAAAAAGGGGTTTGTAACTATCATAATCCTTATCTAAATAGTAGCATCCACCTCCTATATAAGGAAGGAGAGGCTCATTATTCTCTGTTCCATTAATTTTCTTCACCTACAAATGTGTTTGTGCATCGTGTCCATGCACATCAAGCCATATCCATTCACTTCTATTTTTCATCCAAATTGATTAATGTTCTCATTAAAGAAATTCTCTTTTCCCTTCCATCTATTTTCTCTTATCACAAATTCTTACTATCCTTTCACCGATCAACCAAGTCCGTCTATCCTAGTAGTCCTTAAATTTCGAGTACGAAAATTTTCAAAGGTGGGTAGATTTGTAACACATCTTTCCGAAGAAATTTTGTAAAACATATTTTGTGATTACTTTTGTTACCAAAAACTAGTTTTAAATTAATGGTTTGAAATAATGTTTCTAAAAAAATGTTCTCGAATTTTTTATTTGAAATATAAAATATGTTTTTATTATTTTTGGTCTTCTAGAAATTGGTTTTTAAAAAAAATTGAGCGATAAAAGGTTTTTTTTTGTCTATTTATTTTTAAATAAAGATTTGGATTTATAAGAGTAAGTTTTATAATATTTGATGACATCGAGTATTATTTTGATATGTTAATCAGTTATTTGATTATATTTGAATTTATTTAAATTATTTTGATGGTTATCAACTATACCTTAAATTATGTTGATAATTTAAATATTGTTTAAAATACTTACGATGACTAATTGGAGCATTACGATTTGTCTAATCTAGATTTGAAATATTATTTGATTAAATAATTTATTATTTGATTTAAATTATTTTGATAAATATTAGATATTATTTTAAAGTTATTATGTTGAGTTTGATTTGGATTTGGATTCATATGATTTGAATTATTTGATAATATAGAATAATACTTAAAGTTATTATGGTGATCATTTAAAGGATTTTTTTTTTGAAACCAGATCATTTAAAGGATTGCAATCAAATTGATTTGTTTTTAAATAATTTATTTGATTTAAATTTATGGGAAGATTTATCCATTAGAAATTCTTATCCTATTAGAATCATATCTAGCATTAATTAGATCGTTTCTTATTTAAACCAATCCTATTTCTATCCAAATTAGTTGGTAATCATAATCATCCTTATTGATTTAGTTCTAATCCTATCATAATTTGCTAATTGCTAGCCATTATATATATCTATCGAATCTATGAATAAAATCATCTTTCAAACCATTCTTATCAAAAAAATTCTCTTTTTTGTCATAAATTCAGCCTCAATATTTAAAGGTTGTAGCAACTTCGAATGACCATAACTCCCAACTCCGGACTCCGTTTGACCTCCAGTTTTTTATTGGAATCTTATTGAGGTATATTTTCTGAATATAAATTTTATTTTCATAAATTCGAAACTTAATTTTCTGGAAAATTTGTGAAATGTCAGTTGTCCGAAATCTGACACGTTTTAGTATTTTTGAGATTCTGGGAGAACCAGGAATCAGAATCACGAACCGTTTGAAGTTTCGAAATGCTGACAGAAAAATACACATCTTATATTTTTCCCAAAAATTTTCCAGAATATTTTATTTTTGGTTTTTATTTTAGAAGTTTGTCACATCGTCTGAGTTCATCTTGTGTAGCCCTGTGACTATTCTGTACCCAACGGGATTGTCGGTTTCACCAGCAAGGACCTCAGGCAAGACACCTTGCCATTTGCTGTTTATTTATTTTAGCTCATATCTCATACATTATTCATTATTTTATTTATGCAAAATAAACTGTGATACATGGCATAAACTGTTAGAACTTACTGTTCAGTTATATTTCCTGCTATGTATTATTTTTCTTACACATTAAACTTAGAGTTAAGGGACCACCTTTGTGTGTTGCATTCATAGGCCTTAACACATTTATACCACGTTCTTGTGAGTCACATATAGGACTCGGACATGCGTGATTGGCTGGCCACCAGTTCGTATAAGCCGTACGTTAGGAAATAACTGCTAATAGAATTGCATGCTAGAAGACTTAGCAGTTATGAGTTGGCATTGGACAAGGAGAACATGATTGGAAGTTGACTACTACCCTATCTATCGTAGACTCGCTCGCTACTGAGGAACGATAGGTAGACTATATGCTATAGACTCGCTCGATACTGAGGAATAGTATATGGTGTTGTGACTCGCTACTGAGGTACTGCATTAGCATTTTTCTGACTTGACTCGGTAGTCATGCGACCATGAACTGTTCTTAAAACTGCATTCACTTAGAACAGTTAGGCTACCTTATTCGTTAGGTATAAGTACTTTTGGTTTGGGTACTTATATCTGACCGTAGCTTGGAACAATAACTTGTCGCAGAATAGTTCATCACATCTTGTCCCTTTTTGTTTGTAGGAGGGACTTACTACTTCGATGAGAAGGTATTGAACCTTGTTGGGGTTCGGATACCATATTGGATTCATAGCATGGGAAGATACATCTCCGTGAATTAGTTGACCATCTCCTGTCCTTGTTTGGTTGGGGGGATGGTAAGCTAGTTCAATAGGTGTGTATTGGACCATGTTATAATTCAATTGACTTATTTATTTGAACAATATTTATTCACTTTATATGGCATGATATTATGTGTCTTGTTACGTCCCTCTAAGGACCTGGTTATCTTGCCAGGTGTGTGCTCTTGTCTTTCGCAGGTGTTCTAGCTCTAGCAGTGATCATCGCTATTTCTTCGAGGGTGATTGCACTTGGATCGTCTTCGCTTCGCTCGCCAAAGTCATTCTTTTGTATATCATGTATTTCTTTTCATTGTTGGTAGTGGATTTGTCTCCGCCCAACTACATATACCAATGACAATTCTTAGTTAATTATATGATATTTTTTATTCATTTATTTGTGTGGATGAGATTAGTTATGGTTCTACTGCATTTTACAGCTTATGTATTCATATGAGATTTCCATATATTGGAGTGTACTTCGTATGCATACAGCTGGCATGACTACGTTCCTAGTCCTACGTATTTTGGGACTGGGGCGTTACAGCTATAAACTCTAAAAACAATATCTAGGAGTAAGCTAAGTAGTCTAAACCTGAAGCCTCTAGCTAAGTCATGTGTCCATCCTGCTCAGCTAAGATCCCGGGCTCTGGCCAATAGGGTAGAACAATATCCTGCAAGTACACTTGCAACTTATCCAATCAGGAGCGGAGCAAAGTACAGTTCTAGGTAATGAACAAGAACATCATGATATAGAAATGAGTACAGGAGAACATAAAATATAAAGTACATGAAAAGAACATGAAAGAACATGAATGTAAAGTACAGGAAATAAAGTACATGAATGTAAACCATGAACCTGAAGTACAAGACAAGACATATGCACAATGTTTGAAATAGTACTAGCCTATGTGATCGGCTGGGGTTAGTACAGGAATATGTACATGAGTACATGAATATCGGTACGGCTTAGGACCCGCGTGCACAGTGCGAGGCCTAAGCTATCTACATGAATTTTAGAACCGGGGTTTGGTCACATAGCTAGTGTATTTCCCCTCTCCGACACAAGTAAGTACAAGAACAGGAAGTACAAGGGTACAAGATATCGTGTCACATCGTGTCATTAAGAGAAGTACAAGATATGTAAATGCACAAAACCATAAAAAGTACTTGCCTTGCTCCGGGTGATTAAGGGTAGGAAATAGATCTGTAAGTCCACCTGAATATAGATATAATTTGGTTAATCATGATTAATTAGTTACTAGCTATATCTGTGATAAATCCTATAAATGATTTAGTTCTCTATTTAGAAAGGCCAAAGGTCTAAAGTCTGGTTCCTGATCAACCTTTGTAATAATTATTAAAAAACCTTAGAATTATAAGTTAGCTTAAAGTAGTTTGTTTATAAATACTACCATAATTTATATGGTAAACTAATATCAATATTTTCAATGCAATAAACACCACTGCACCAATCAACCTGCACCCTAACTATATACAAAGACAGACCACCTACTGCAGCCCATTAATCCAAATTCTCTTTTATTTGGATAAGTATGCAACTCACCCAACAACAAAGTCTCTAAGAACATAATGTAAAGTTAAACCCTTATAAAAAACCATGCATCACATCTAGTCTCCATTCAAAGTTCTCAAAAACCACCAGTTCACCCAACTTATGCAACTCAGTTTATCATTCAAATTATACAGTAAGAAGTCAAAATAGAGTTCCTTCATGAAATGGAACTTCAAAAATAACGGCTATCTCCTTCCCTTTGCAAATAGCAACCCCCGTACAGACTTCACGCACCTTTGAGTTCAGTCGGCTCCCAGCATCCGAACCCCATGGAGGACATGATCTATCCTAGAACACGAACTGCTTGAACCATGAACTTATCTGGGCACGGACACACGATCGCCCTATAATCAATTTTTGTTCAAGAATGCACTCAAGACAAAAAAAAATTCGGTCACAAAGGAGGAGAAGAATACCTGAGAATGAATCTGCAGAACGAATCACAAATCCAAGAAGTCGGACACGGTCCTCGCGTATCCGGATTATTGTTGCACCTATTTGGACATAACGTCGAGCAGTTAAAGCTCAGCAAAATTATACTACGATGCCGAGCTTCCTTTGTTTCATTTGAAACTTAGGAATGCCATAGCACAACTAGAATCCCCAGAGATCGATACTTCACTCAAACCCGGTAAGAATCAGCAAAAAATTCGATCAATTCCATGAAGTAGAACCTCATTTCATCAATGAAGCTCCACCAAAACCAATTCAACACAATTGCTGCAAAAATCAGTCGGAGACGAATTACCTAAACTCAATTTTGCCGATCTCTCGGTTGCTGGCTCGTTCGATTTTTGATCTTGATTCGATCAGGTCCAATCGATCTAGGACGAACGATCGTTTGATGAAGCCGATCGATCAATTCAAGAAGACTCCAGATCTGATCTCAGGATCCAACGAAAATGGAAAAGAATTAGGAATCGAACAAGTTCCTACAAGAAATAAGAGTGCTCACCTACGAAACGTGATGTGAGCGAGGAATCGGTGGAGAGAACCGACAGGAGTTGAAGATCCTCCGCTGGGACTGGATCACCTCATCGTCATCAATACCGAGAGCTACGAGCTCTGCTACGAGAAGCCTCTGCTGGAGCGTGGCGTTGTCATCGCCGTGCCTATTCACCAAAGGAGAAGATAGCCATCAACGCCATGATCCACTCTTCAAGAACTTAGGGTTTGTAGAAAATTTAGAGAGGAAAGGAAGAAGAAGGAATGATGGAGCTTCCTCTTCTCTTGGAAAGAAAGTGTAGAAATGAAAGGACAAAGGAAAATATTCTGGTGTGATTGTTGCTATTTAAATAGAAAGTTCCACTCATGGACTGAGTTGATTTGGAGGAAAAAAAAATTTGAAAGAGGGAAATTACATTTGAAATTTTATTTCTGGCACATGTTCAGTTAGTTGGGAATTAGCTGGCTAGTTGTGGGAAAACCAAATAGACATTTGTCCATTCGACAAAGAGACAGGCCCAAAGGGCCAAGGACCAAGGACCAGGGATTGAATAAATCATAGAAGAGTAGTTAATCTATTTAAAATAAAATCACTAATCTTTCTAGTTATAAAAATTACCAAATTATTTCTATTTCTTTATTTTATTTAGAAGAAGGTAGGGTTACAAATCTCCCCCCTAAAATAATTTCGTCCTCGAAATTTCAGGGGACAACATACTCTATTAAATTCAAATCAAAATAATATTTCTCAATCAGAACTTTTATTGAAACTAAAACTTTTTATTGAAAAACAAAATACAATCATTCAAACAGGCTAGGATAGTGCTCCCACATCTCATCCTCGCGTTCCCATGTGGACTCTCATGGAGAGTGGTACCTCCACATGACTTTGGCAAACGGGACTGTCTAGTTCGCAGTTACTTCTTTCTTCGGTCAAGGACCTCCACCGGCTGCTCCAATTAGGTCAAACTCGGGCCCATCTGTAGCTCTGAGTAGTCAACGATATGGCTAGGATCATAATGTAGCAACAAAGATGGGACACTTGGAAGACATCATGTATCCCCTCCAGGCTAGCAGGAAGCTCTAGTTGATATGCAACCTCGCCAATCCGTAGGGCCACGTCGAAGGGCCCAATGTATCTGGGACTAAACTTCCTGCTTCTGCCAAATCGGATAAAGCTTCTGGTCGACGGGACCTTTAGGAACACCATGTCTCAACTACTCAAGAGGTTGTCTGCTGCTGCACTCCCAGTGCTTCTGTTGATCCTGTGCAACCCTATGACGCTCTGAGCCTTGAGACCAAGTACACACAAGAAGTTGAAATAACACGCTTTGACAACGATCGAGGATCAAACAGGCACGAGGTGGAATGAATTTTCGATTACGACTTAGAGGAGAAAACCATAACGACACGATCTTTTTAAGCATGATCAATTTCAAAAGTTTAACACAACTGAACTAGAACAAGATATGAAGATCATGGTTTAGATAAAACGTGATATTACAAGCACAAGTGATAGAAAAATCTGGTAGGACGGAATCAAATCTAGCAGGATGTATATATTGAGAAAATCAAATGTTTCAACGATAAAATGCAAGAAGAGGAAGTTTGCAAGGGTTGATTGAGAAAATGTACAAAATACCCAGGAGGTATTAGTATCAAATCAGGATGAGCGTGCAAGGATTTGTGATTTTTGGAATACCAATAATTATATGAAAAAGGGATATAGTCTCTATGGTGTCCGGGAACATAAAACCATTTGAAGTCACTTTATCTAGAATCCCTGACTTGCCAGTATACATCTGACTGCAGTAAACTTTTGGTTCCATGACTAAAATAACAGTATATTACCGAACACTCTATCGTCTTATCCATTTCAAACAAATGTTAACGAAATAACTCAATGGATCAAAATATGAAGAATTTAGGACAAAGTCTTAATAATACCCGAAAACCGACAAATACCTGAAATTATTTCAACTTAAAGTTTCTGCCTTGCAAGTGCGCTGCTGGCTGCAGTGAACCCTCAGTCTTCGTAATCCAAATAATGGATGCAGTGCACAACTGCAACGCCCTAGTAGGTCTTCGAGTAGTCTCTCGACCTTATCCATAGGAATTTCAAAAGAGTTTCAAGGAATTCAAAATGAGTTCTCATAGTCCAAGTCACAAGAAAGGTGATGTTTCATAGTCCTTTAGAAAATAAGGAGTTTTACTAGGCGCCAAGAATCAACAAAAGATTCAACAATGAGTAGCGGTACTAAAAGGACAACTAATGAGATTTTAAGTCTCGAACAGGGAACGAAGTTTCGAATATTAACCGAAATCTCAATGAAATCTGAAATAATAACAAGATTACGTATATGGAACATTATCCCGAATAGATAACAGAGTCTCGAAGGGTGAACAGAGGTACGATATGGAATAGAAACAATATCTCGAAGTAAGAAGCAAAATCTTATATCGGAAACATAGTTTAATAAACTCTCGAATAACAACAAAATCTCGAACAGATCTCGAATGGAAAACGAAATCCCCAATAGAATACAAGGTCACAAATGGAAAGTAATTCTCGAATAGGAAATCTCGAACAAGAAGCAAGACCACAGATAGTGAATAAAAAACCGAGTGTCAATTAGTGAATATGAAAGCAGCATCGAATTGTGGATATGAAATAAGCAAAATTTCAAATAGAAGACAAGGTCGAAACAAAGTTGTGAACAGAACAATTTCTCAAATAGAAAACAAGCCACGAATAGGAAACAAAATTTCATATAGGGAACAAGTCAAAACCTCATATTTGAAACGAAGTTTTCAAACAATGCCTTGAATGGTGAATAGAAGCAATATCGATTAGGAATCAAATTCCAATCAAGTCTCGAATAGAAAACTGAACCTCGAGTAGGAAACAAAATTTATGAATTGTAACAAGTTCTAAATAGGAAACAGAATTTTCAAATAGAAGCCAAAATAGGAGACAAGGTCATGCATAGTGAACATGGTATCTAATAGTGAACATGAAACAAACCTCGAACGAAAAAAAACAGAATCTTGAATAGAAGCTGGGGTTTCGAATAGGAAACAAGTTCTTTAGAATAGGAAACTTCATTTCGAATAAGAGCAGAGTTACTAACAAGATTCTAGAATAGGAAACAATCTCTCGAAATATATCTCGAATAGCAACTAAGGTTCCAGAATAGAAAACAAAGTCTAACAATCATTAATAGAAAACAAAGGAGTTTTAAGAAATGATCTAGGTGCTAAGACTGGATTGAGAATCACGATCCATGGGTTTCTCCAACCATGCAAGAGAAACCTTCGGTCTTCAATCTGCCTTTAGTGTTCCTCCGGGACTAGAATTGCTTCAACTTCTTCAGTTGTCCTTATGTAGACTGGTCCTTGCGGTAGTGCTCCATGTGATTGCTGAATCTGGAGAGGCGGGTTCCCATGCTGTGGCCCTGGTGCTCCTCGTGCTTGTCCTTGGGCAGTGTGATCAACGATCTCCGGGCAATCCTTGACTTGGTGGACAGAAGATCCACGGAACAGGCAGAGTCCGAGCCTCTTGCGACACTCCTCGAAGCGATGTCCTGGATGGCGGCAGAAAGCACAAATGGCCATCATCTGAGTCTAAATCTGATGATACAGCTGAAGAGGCGCTGTGTGAGTGTGGCGACGCTCTGCGGATCCATAGTTGCCATTTCCATCATAAGTCTTCATGTCTTTCCTGAGCTTCAGCTTCCCGTCTCGTTCTATTGTCTGTGCTAAATTCAGGATCTCCTGGCCGGTGGCTCCAATCTTCAGAGGAGTCGGGTCATCAGAGACTTGGATGATCTTCTGTAGCGGCTCCAGGTTTTCGATCTGCTCCTCGGTGCGAGATATGCGCTCGATGTCGGGGAAGTCCAAGGATCCGAGAGTCTGGAAATCAGAAGTCCTTCCTGGCTAGAAGAGCGCATCTACAAGTCTGGCTTGGAAAAGGATGGCATGCTCCCTCTGGTTGTCAAGGGACACTTGAAACATCTCCATCAACTGTGTACTACCCATGGGGATAGTATGGCGATAGAAGGTAGTGGAAGCTCGAAACCCTCAAGTGTAGGTGGATCAACCGTTCCGGTGTCGCGTGCTTTGAATTATCTGAAAAACAAAAAACTGTTAAAATGTCCTAAAAAAACAACAAGTGTTTATAGAATATTAATATACCCGATGTACCCGATTTCCTATGATGTAATCAAGTTTCCCTAGTTTAATCAAGTCCCCCAATAGTACACTAATACCTAGGTACTATTAGGATAGACCTGCGTAGGCCACCACTAAAAACATGTCATGACCCGCTCCCAAATAATCGGATACGAGTCGGACACGCCCAACCTTCGTCTTTAGACACGACGAAGTAAGCTGTACCAAGCTAGGGAAATCTAACTAGATAAACATAAATGTGCACAATCACAACATCTATACACGATCCCAGAAAGATTACCATAATCCACAAATCCATATATCATAAAGGTACCAGAGTCAACAGGAATGAAATATGCTATGAACTCTAAAAATAATATCTGGGAGTAAGCTAACTAGTCTAACCCTGAAGCCTCTAGCTAAGTCATGTCTCCATCCTGCTCAGCTAAGATCCCGGGCTCTGGCCTATAGGGTATAATAATATACTGCAAGTACACCTGCAACTTATCCAATCAGGAGCGGAGCAAAGTACAGTTCTAGGTAATGAACAATAACATCATTAAATAGAAATGAGTATAGGAGAACATAAAATATAAAGTACTGGAAAAGAACATGAAAGTACAGGAATGTAAAATACAGGAAATAAAGTACAGGAATGTAAACCGATGAACCTAAAGTACAAGACATGACATGTGCACAATGTTTGAAGTACAACTAGCCTATGTGACCGGCTGGGGAAGTTGGACACGGTCCTCGAGTATCCAGATTGTTGCTGCACCTATTTGGACATAACGTCGAGCAGTTAAAGCTCAGCAAAATTATACTACGATGCCGAGCTTCCTTTGTTTTATTTGAAACTTAGGAATGCCAGAGCACAACTAAAATCCCCAGAGATTGATACTTCACTCAAACCCAGTAAGAATTAGCGAAAAATCCAATCAATTCCATGAAGTAGAACCTCATTTCATCAATAAAGCTCCACCAAAACCAATTCAACACAATTGCTGTAAAATCAGGCGGAGACGACTTACCTAAACTCAATTTTGCAGATCTTTCGGTTACTGGCTCGTTTGATTTTTGATCTTGATTCGATCAGGTTTAATCGATCTAGGACAAACGATCATTTGATGAAGTCGATCGATCAATTCAAGAAGACTCCAGATCTGATCTCAGGATCCAACAAAAATGGAAAAGAATTAGGACTCAAACAAGTTCCTACAAGAAATTAGAGTACTCACCTACAAAATACGATGTGAGAGGAATCGGGTGGAAAGAACCGGAGATTGAAGATCCTCCGCTGGGACTGGATCACCTCGTCAC